>JAJHIY020000264.1:4062500-4182500 GCA_022114975.2 Lampris megalopsis | reverse complement strand
GTGTGTGTGTGTGTGTGTGTGTGTGTGTGTGTGTGTGTGTGTGTGTGTGTGTGTGTGTGTGTGTGGTGATCCGAAATGAATAAGACAGCATGGACCAGGTGATGAAGAAGTAGGTAGGAGACCACGTGGGTTCCCTGAGGTTGTCATAGCAGAAATGTGTGTTGCAGATATGTGTGTTGCTGGAGTGTGCGTTACACATATATGTATGTGTAGCAGATGTGTGTGTAGCTGGAATGTGTGTAGCAGTTATGTGTGTAGCAGTTATGTGTGCTGCAGATGTGTGTGTTGCTGGAATGTGTGTAGCAGTTATGTGTGCTGCAGATGTTTGTGTGTTGCAGATGTGTGTGTTGCTGGAATGTGTGTAGCAGTTATGTGTGTTGCAGATGTGTGTTGCTGGAATGTGTGTAGCAGTTATGTGTATAGCAGTTATGTGTGCTGCAGATGTGTGTGTGTGTTGCTGGAATGTGTGTAGCAGTTATGTGTGTTGCAGATGTGTATGTTGCAGATGTGTGTTGCTGGAATGTGTGTAGCAGTTATGTGTATAGCAGTTATGTGTGCTGCAGATGTGTGTGTTGCTGGAATGTGTTTAGCAGTTATGTGTGCTGCAGATGTGTGTCTTGCAGATGTGTGTGTTGCTGGAATGTGTGTTGCAGTTATGTGTGTAGCAGTTCTGTGTGTTGCATATGTGTGTGTTGCAGATGTGTGTGTAGCAGTTATGTATGTTGCAGATGTGTGTGTTGCAGATGTGTGTGTAGCAGTTATGTATGTTGCAGATGTGTGTGTTGCAGATGTGTGTAGCAGTTATGTGTGTTGCAGATGTGTGTGTTGCAGATGTGTGTGTAGCAGTTATGTGTGTAGCAGATATGTGTGTTGCTGGAATGTGTGTTGCAGTTATGTGTGTAGCAGTTATGTGTGTTGCAGATGTGTGTGCTGCTGGAAGGTGTGTTGCAGATATGTGTGTAGCAGTTATGTGTGTTGCTGGAATGTGTGTTGCAGATGTGTGTGTGTGTGTTGCAGATGTGTGTGTAGCAGTTGTGTGTGTAGCAGATGTGTGTGTAGCAGTTGTGTGTGTTGCAGATGTGTGTGTAGCAGTTTTGTGTGTAGCAGATGTGTGTGTAGCAGTTGTGTGTGTAGCAGATGTGTGTGTAGCAGTTGTGTGTGTAGCAGATGTGTGTGTAGCAGTTTTGTGTGTGTCGCTGGAATGCAGTTACATAAACGATCCTCTCAGCTGAGCAGTCAGAGCCGTGAGATCTATTGAAACTGTGTCGATAATTCCCATTAAGTACAGCTAATTGTTCCTCGCCAGTTGCCATGCCAACCGAGACCCATGGAGCAAGATGTCGTCATTCACCTGGTGCCCACTTTGTTTTTCCTGAAAATGAAAACCAAAGGACAAAAAAGAAGGAAAATGAATCCAAACTTAAAGTAGACCAACTTTAACTGTGAGTGCTAATCTAGATACTGACCTTCGCGTGAAAACCCTGGACGGACACACACCTCCTACCCTCACAAGCTCGGGGTCAACCACTGGTAACTGATCGATCAATAGATCAATAACCTTTATTCCAGCGTGTCTTGTACATTAACAGGCAATAAGCGACGGGGCACAGACAGAAAGAAGGTGATGGCAAAAGAAGAAAACTTAGAGAATCACAAAACGTCCACATGAAAGGAACTACAAATGGCCTCCCCTCATAATGAGCGCTGAATCAAATGACGTCACTTCCGGAAACTGCACAGAACACCTCCGTCAGTTCTGCAGCGGTGGGGTTCAGCAACTGGTTTAACTGGTTAACACACTGGTTTAACTCGCTAACACACTGGTGTAACTGGTTAAAATGCTGGCTAAACTCGTTAACACACTGCTTTAACTGGTTAATGCACTGGTTTAACTGGTTAAAATGCTGGCTAAACTCGTTAACACACTGCTTTAACTAGTTAATGCACTGGTTTAACTGGCTAACACACTGGTTTAACTCGCTGACACACTGGTTTAACTCGCTAACACACTGGTTTAACTGGTTAAAATTCTGGCTAAACTCGTTAACACACTGCTTTAACTGGTTAACGCACTGGTTTAACTGGTTAACACACTGGTTTAACTCGCTGACACACTGGTTTAACTGGCTAACACACTGGTTTAACTCGCTGACACACTGGTTTAACTGGCTAACACACTGGTGTAACTGGTTAATACACTGGTGTAACTGGTTAACACTGGTTTAACTGGTTAACACACTGGTTTAACTCGCTGACACACTGGTTTAACTGGCTAACACACTGGTTTAACTCGCTGACACACTGGTTTAACTGGCTAACACACTGGTGTAACTGGTTAATACACTGGTGTAACTGGTTAACACTGGTTTAACTGGTTAACACACTGGTTTAACTGGTTAACACACTGGTTTAACTCGCTAACACACTGGTGTAACTGGTTAACACACTGGTGTAACTGGTTAACACACTAGTTTAACTCGTTAACACACTGGTGTAACTGGTTAACACTGGTCTAACTGGTTAACACACTGGTTTAACTGCTTAACACCCTGGTTCAACTCGCTAACGCGCTGGTTTAACTGGTTAACACACTGATTTAACTGGTTAACACTCTGGTTTAACTGGCTAACACACCGGTTTAACTGGTTAACACACTAGTTTAACTCACTAACACACTGGTCTAACTGGCTAATACAATGGTCTAACTGGTTATCACACTGGTTTAACTGGTTAACACACTGTTTTAACTGGTTATCACACTGGTTTAACTGGTTAACACACTGTTTTAACTGGTTAACACACTGGTTTAACTCGTTAACACACTGGTGTAACTGGTTAACACACTAGTTTAACTCACTAACACACTGGTCTAACTGGTTAATACACTCGTCTAACTGGTTATCACACTGGTTTAACTGCTTAACACCCTGGTTCAACTCGCTAACGCGCTGGTTTAACTGGTTAACACACTGATTTAACTGGTTAACACACTGGTGTAACTGGTTAACACACTGGTCTAACTGGTTAACACACTAGTTTAACTCACTAACACACTGGTCTAACTGGTTAATACACTGGTCTAACTGGTTATCACACTGGTTTAACTGGTTAACATCGGTTTAACTCGCTAACACACTGGTTTAACTGGTTAACACACTGGTTTAACTGGTTAACACACTGGTTTAACTCGTTAACACACTGGTGTAACTGGTTAACACACTAGTTTAACTCACTAACACACTGGTCTAACTGGTTAATACACTCGTCTAACTGGTTATCACACTGGTTTAACTGCTTAACACCCTGGTTCAACTCGCTAACGCGCTGGTTTAACTGGTTAACACACTGATTTAACTGGTTAACACTCTGGTTTAACTGGCTAACACACCGGTTTAACTGGTTAACACACTAGTTTAACTCACTAACACACTGGTCTAACTGGTTAATACACTCGTCTAACTGGTTATCACACTGGTTTAACTGCTTAACACCCTGGTTCAACTCGCTAACGCGCTGGTTTAACTGGTTAACACACTGATTTAACTGGTTAACACACTGGTTTAACTGGTTAACACACTGGTTTGACTGGCTAACACACCGGTTTTGCTGGTTAACACTGATTTAACTCGTTCCCACACTGCTATAACTCGCTAACGCACTGGTTTTACTGTAACCACACATGGACTTACTGTAGTTTTACTGTAACCACACATGGGCTTACTGTAGTTTTTGGATGTGTGTGTTAGTGTGGGTATGTGTGTGTTACTGTGGATGTGTGAGTGTGGGTATGTGTGTTAGTGTGAAGGTGTGTGTTAGTGTGGGTATGTGTGTTAGTGTGGGTATGTGTGTGTTAGTGTGGGTATGTGTGTGTTAGTGTGGGTATGTGTGTGTTACTGTGGATGTGTGTGTGAGTGTGGGTATGTGTGTTAGTGTGAAGGTGTGTGTTAGTGTGGGTATGTGTGTGTTAGTGTGGGTATGTGTGTGTTAGTGTGGGTATGTGTGTGTTAGTGTGGGTATGTGTGTGTTAGTGTGGGTATATGTGTGTTAGTGTGGGTATGTGTGTGTTAGTGTGGATGTTTGTTAGTGTGTGTTAGTGTGGGTATGTGTGTGTTAGTGTGGGTATGTGTGTGTTAGTCCCTTGCCATCGGAACCATCTCTTCTACAATCAAGTCCTGTGGCGTTGGGAGAAGCGCCCCCCCCCACCCCCCATGCCACATCTCTGCTGCGCAGGTATCTTCTTCTGCTATCTGAGTCCTCAAAGGACCCACAAATAGAAGAAGATGGTCATCATCGGGCACCATGGACAACCAGCAAGCAAGCAAGGGAGTGTGTGTTAGTGTGGGTATGTGTGTGTGTGTGTGTGTGGGTAAATGTGTTGTTTTGTATGTGTTGTGTGTGTGTTGTACTGTTGTGCGCTGGGGGACACTACAAATGAAGTGCTCCTGGCTCCTGACAGGAGGTGTGAGAAGACTG
The DNA here is from genome assembly GCA_022114975.2 of Lampris megalopsis. NCBI lineage: Eukaryota > Metazoa > Chordata > Actinopteri > Lampriformes > Lampridae > Lampris > Lampris megalopsis. The sequence goes on along the minus strand of JAJHIY020000264.1, from coordinate 4,178,027 downwards.
TTTACATTTACACAAATTGTTACAGACACACGCACACGTCAGGACACACAAAACCACTCACACACATACGCGTCAAGTGCAAGGAAACGTAGTTACGGACAGGGCCGCTGCTGTATGACACATGGGCCGTTGTTCGGTGGTGGCTGGGGGCGTGGCGGCCTGGCTGGGGGCGTGGCGGCCTGGCTAGGGGCGTAGCTGCCTGGATGGGGGCGTGGTGTCCTGGATGGGGGCGTGGTGGCCTGGCTGAGGGCGTGGCGGCCTGGCTAGGGGCGTGGCGGCTTGGCTGGGGGCGTGGCGGCCTGGCTATGGGCGTGGCAGCCTGGGTGCGGGCGTGGAGGCCTGGCTGGGGGCGTGGCGGCCTGGCTGGGGGCGTGGCAGCCTGGCTGCCAGTCCGGCTTCATCGGTGCGGCCGCTGGCTCTGCTGCGGGTGTGCGCGCTGGGCGGAAGAGGCCGGAACAGATGGTTGTTGTGTAACGGTAAATACGTCATTCAGCAGGACGTGGTCCGGTCGCAGTGGAACCACGTCACGGAAGCATTTCCACATAAATGAGCCGCCTGTCATGTGAGCGTCATCATGGCGTCAGGACGGGAGCAGTGGAGACATGGCAGTAATTATGTTGGTCCGATATGGACCTCAGAACCACTTCATATCATGGCAGGACACACGGGGAGCACCCGTCAGCAGACTGGTCAGAACAGACAGACAGTACTGAGTCCAGTCCTGTAGACTAGAACCACCGGGGCTTCACTCCTACCTAAAACCACCGCGCTACACTGTGCAGGTTCAGGGGAGCTCGAGCAGCGGCAGGTCTGTACCTTTTTTCTACAAAGTTGTTAAACTTTTAAAACCCACAAACGGTCATAATGACCGCCTTGGTCGTTCTGGTGTGACACGGACGGTGCTGTTTCACGCGCTCCGGCACAATGACGTATGGCTTGTGATAGTTATTAGGCAAAGCCGGTTCTTTTCTTACATTTATTTCTGATTTTCCCTTTTCCCTCCCAACGCAGCGGCCAGCCGCTCCCCATTCCAGCTCAAACACCACCCTCGGACTGCATCATGCGTCCGCCCACCGCGTCTCTCCGACCGGAAGTCTCGAAGGAGTCGCCTGGCCACTTCCGTGACCAGGCGACTCCAGGCCGAACCACTGCTTTATATATATATTTTTATTGATCATTGTTCATATCCATGTACAGATTCTTGAAGAAAGTTCACTATAAAACAAACATGGCAAATACACATTCCATCCAGAAACACACGGATATATCCAGCGTGCCAAAGGGAACAGTATGTAAACATTTCTATACAGTATACCAGGAAGTGCATAGAGGTTGAATGTCACATGATAAATGTACGGTAATGTAATATGAAAACAAGGGTACAAACAATAATAAATCAAATACATGACATGCACTAATTGAAAATAATAAAACGTAGTCCATCATACAAGGGGGAATTAATAAGGATATCAGTCTTCTGATTCAGTGGGAAAATGTCTTAACACCTCATAAATCTTTAGAGCTTTTGTATCGCTCATTACTTTTAAAGATTTCAAGTATAATCTACATTCATTTAAAAAAACAACACATTTGGGGGACGACTTAAAGTATCTATTTTTATGAATAAGGAATTTGGCTAAGCAGAGGATTACATTACAACAGAGTTCATCGTTTTTGTTTTGCAAAATCCTACCAAATGTTATATTGTCTCTAGAAATCCAAGTTGGGAAGGACAAAATCCTTTGCTTTATCCATGTGTGAAGGTCAAGCCAGAACACAAGTACCACACCACATGAGAAAAATACATGGTCCCTAGTTTCTATGTCATTTTCACAAAATGAACATAGTATATTATCGTCTAAACCAAACCGTGATCTCAGTAGTTCTTTGAAGGGATATAATATGTTATTCATCAGTTTGAAGTGTGTTTCCTTCGCTTTGGGGGGGGGGTAGGAAATGTTAGATACATTGTTCTCAATTTCATAATTGAATTTTTATCAAATTTGTGTAAAATGTCCATTTTGTTTTGTCTTTCAGGGAATAAGTTTTCAGTGAGACAGTTTCTAATAACATGATTATCACATTTTTTGTCCAAGATTAGAAACCGTTGAATTGACAGTGGGGCCAATCGTGGCTGTATAGGTTGGTGAGTCATTATATTTGTTATCAGAGATACAAATTCTTTGGGGAGTGCTTTATGTAATTTAGTAAAGTCTGATTTGGAAGGCTTGAAAGTATGTTTTGTCTGGAATTGTTCATAATTTAATAAATTACCACTGGGATCCATTAGATCAACTATCGACCATATATTTTCCTCATACCAAGCCTTAAAGAATAAAGACTTGTTCCGATAAAATATATATCTATTATTCCAAAGTACAGCGGTGTGGGGTGAAAAGCTATGTACATATAACATTCTCCAATACAGCAGTATCTGTTTATGGAGCTCTGATAATAAAACAGGACGTTTATCAATATTATAGTCAGATCTGAGTAGACATTTCAATCCTCCAGTTTTACTGAATAAGTGATTTGGAATACAGTACCAGAAGGAGTTACTATGTTTGATCCAAGATTTTAGCCAATTTATTTTTAAAGTTCCATTAAGGCAATCAAAATCAATAACTTTTAGTCCTCCATCCTTTACTTCTTTAACCATATGGCTTTCCTTTATATAGTGTGGTCTGTTTCGCCAAATGAAATTTAGATTAATCTGATTGATTGATTTGATTAATTTTTTTGGAATGGCGCGAGAATAGGCTGGGTAAATACACCTTGATAAGCATTCCATCTTAGTTAAATAAATTCTGCCAAGAATTGATAGGTCTCTTTGGAGCCAGATGTTTAGCTTTGATTTACATTCCTTTAACTTATTTTCTACATTCAAAGACTGACTTCGGTTTTGGTCTTTTGAAAGGAAAATTCCCAGGTATTTGATTTCTGATTTAATAGGAATATTGCAGATTTCTTTTAGTAGGGTGTCATGTACAGCCAATAGTTCACATTTTTTTAAATTTAGTGTTAATCCTGAAGCTTTAGAGAATTTTTCAACTTTTTCAATAGTTGTTGGAATTTGGTGTCTATCGTTTAAGAAAATTGTCGTGTCATCTGCCAGTTGGCTGATGATAATATCTGTACCTAATACATTTAGTTGTTTAATGTCATCACAATTTTTGAGGTAAATTGCTAACATTTCTGTAACTAGTATGAATAAATATGGAGAAACCAGACAACCTTGAGGAATCCCTACATTAACCTTAAAACTGGGGGTGGTGCCAGCAGGTAGTATGACACGGCTGGTAATATTCTGATACAGTCCACTGACAAAATTCCTAAAATTAACTCCAAATCCAAAATGTTCAAGTACCAAGATGACAAATGGATGCTCCACAGAGTCAAACGCTTTATAAAAATCTAAAAACAGGAGAATCCCATCATCTTCAATTTGGTTTCTGTATTCAGTAATGTCCATTACCAGCCTTATATTGTCGTGGATTGAGCTTCCTTTTAGAAAACCTGATTGTGTTTCTGCCATACGATTCGAAACCCCTGTTTGAAGACGAGTAGTGAAAATGTAGGTCAGGAGTTTGTAGTCTGAGTTTCTAAGAGTGACGGGCCTTCTATTATCTATAAATCTGGGGTCTTTTCCAGGTTTTGGAATTGAAATGATAATCCCTTGTTTCATTGTAGGTGGAAGTGTGCAAGTTTCAAATATTTCCATGAAAACTTGATGTAGTAGTTCTCTAATATCTTCCCAGAAATGTCTGCAGAAGTCACCTGTGAGGCCGTCTGACCCAGGGGCTTTATTTAAAGACAAGCGACTCATAACTGCATCAAGTTCTGCAATTGTTATTTGATGATCGCAAGTTTGTTTGAAACCATCTTCAAGTTTGGGAACATAACTTGCTATATCCTTTAAGAATGCATGACAATCCTCATTAGGACATTTAGAGCTGTAAAGCTGGCTATAGAATTTAAGGATTTCCGAGGAGATTAATTTTTCATCTGTGGTTTCTATATCATCAATTATCAAGGATTTAATGTTATTTTTTTCCTGCCTTCTTTTTTCAAGGTTACAGAAATATGCTGAGTTTGTTTCACCCTCCTCTATCCATTTAGCTCTAGACCTAATAAAGGCTCCTTTTGCTTTCTGAGTGTAGATTTCATCCAAATTGGGTTGAAGGTTTAATATTTTCTGTTTCTCGTCTTCAGTGGGATTAGGTTTATTGCAGTAAACATTAAGCTGTTTAATTATATCTAGTTCTTTTCTTTCAAGATCTTTTTTAATTTTTTTACTGAATGAGATGGTGAGTTGGCGTATTTTATATTTTAGGAACTCCCATTTCTTGACAGGCGTTGTTAGTTCTTCAGAGTTTATGATCTCTTGAATCAATAGTTTAATTTTTCTACAGTAATCAGAACTTTTATTTAGACTGGAGTTAAATTTCCAATATTTGTGAGAATAAGTACTCCTGTCTTTAGGTTTAACATGTAGAGAAATAATGCTGTGATCAGTAAGTGGAGCAGCCGAGATATCAGAGTTGATATCATAGCACAGCAAGTGGCTTGCAATTAACCAATAGTCAATTCTAGATTTTAAATTTGAATTTGGGCTGAACCATGAGTATCTAAAGATTCCTGGATTTAAATATCGCCATGCATCAATCAGATTTTGTTCATTGCAAAAGGTAGAAAATATGGAATTAGGGTGACTTGCAGAATGTCCAAGAGGATATTTATCAAAGAAATCATCCTGGACTAAATTCAGATCCCCTCCAACTATAATATTATCAGTTGAGTATGATCATTTTAGGTTGTCTAATTGTAAGCTTATTTGATCAAATAGTCTTCTGTTTTCTGTGCTATTGTTGTAGCCATAAACATTAATCAGGATGAATTTCAATTCATCTATGTTTAGGATTAGAATCAACCAGTGGCCATGTTCATCTGCCTTGTGGGATATAACCTGACCTCTGAAGTTTTTTAGAAAGGATGGCGACCCCTGCTAATCTTGAAGTGCCATGGCTGAAGAAAGCATCATCTCCCCATTGTTTAGACCAAAATAAGGTATCCTCAGTCTTGGAGTGAGTTTCTTGTAGTAAAACAACATTTGCATTTTCCCCTTTACAGAATAAGTAGAAGCTTTTCCTTTTTGTCTTGTCTCTTAGACCCCTTGCATTAACAGAAATGAGAGATATATAATTTTTTAGACTAAACATAGAACACAAGAAACACACAGATAATTAACTGAACTGTTAAAGAACAAGAAAAATGGTTTATCTGCTAGTAGTTACTGAACTTTGTGTAACAAAACCCTAAGCATTTTTTCTATTTATAACTCACTTGTTTTAGGAATCAACATTCCAGGTTATTTAGGTCTATGGTGTGACTCTCTGTCCGTTAATGAACGCATATGGGCCACGGAAAGCAGTCTTCAGACCTGCCCCCCTTGCTTGCTCAACTTTCGGCCAAACAGCTTGCCGTGCCTCCCTGTCTTCTTTGGTGAGATCTTCTGCGAAGTGGACGTTGAGATTCTTGCAGACTGGGTGAAGTTTGGTAGTTCGCCAGAGTTCATCCCCGAAGAGCCGTCCAGTGAACTGCATGATGATCTGACGAGGGCGGCTGTTGTTGTTCGGCCCCAGACGGTGCACAGAGTCCAGGATGAGATCCATCTTCTCCTTCCAGTGTGGAACAATCTCCCCGATGATTTCAGCGACGAGCTGTCGTGTATTCTCCTCCTTTTCTTCTTTCAGGCCGTTAAGTCGTAAGTTCCATCTTCTCTTGTAGCGCTCCAGTTCTGCAGCTCTTTTCCACCTCTGCAGCTCTCTTTTCCATCTCTGTAGCTCTCTTGTCCACCTCTGCAGCTCTCTTGTCCACCTCTGTAGCTCTCTTGTCCACCTCTGTAGCTCTCTTGTCCACCTCTGTAGCTCTCTTGTCCACCTCTGTAGCTCTCTTGTCCACCTCTGTAGCTCTCTTGTCCACCTCTGTAGCTCTCTTGTCCACCTCTGTAGCTCTCTTGTCCACCTCTGTAGCTCTCTTGTCCACCTCTGCAGCTCTCTTGTCCACCTCTGTAGCTCTCTTGTCCACCTCTGCAGCTCTCTTGTCCACCTCTGTAGCTCTCTTGTCCACCTCTGTAGCTCTCTTTTCCACCTCTGTAGCTCTCTTTTCCACCTCTGTAGCTCTCTTTTCCACCTCTGCGTTCTTCACACGGAGTTGTTTTATTTCTTCACCCAACTCTTTGTTTTTAACCTTGCACTCTTTGATTTCGGCCGAGTTAAACTCGACCGCTTTGCGATGCTAGCAATGGTCAGTGTAATTTGTTTCAACTCCGTCTTGAAATCCTCCATCATGTTGCGGAGAGTACCGATGGCAGCTAAGATAGCAGCATTCGAGGAATCCTCGGCATGGGCTCCAGCAGTTGTGGCCTCGTCTCCTTTTTGTTTTTCCTGAGGACCTGGCGGCTTAGCAGGAGGTGTAAGGGTGTTTTTCCTGAGGACCTGGCGGCTTAGCAGGAGATGTAAGGGTGTTTTCCTGAGGACCTGGCGGCTTAGCAGGAGATGTAAGGGTGTTTCCTGAGGAGCTGGCGGCTTAGCAGGAGATGTAAGGGTGTTTTCCTGAGGACCTGACGGCTTAGCAGGAGGTGTAAGGGTGTTTCCTGAGGACCTGGCGGCTTAGCAGGAGGTGTAAGGGTGTTTTCCTGAGGACCTGGCGGCTCAGCAGGAGGTGTAAGGTTGTTTCCTGAGGACCTGGCGGCTTAGCAGGAGATGTAAGGGTGTTTTCCTGAGGACCTGGCGGCTCAGCAGGCGATGTAAGGGTGTTTTCCTGAGGACCTGGCGGCTCAGCAGGAGATGTAAGGGTGTTTTTCTGAGGACCTGGCGGCTTAGCAGGACATGTAAGGGTGTTTTCCTGAGGACCTGGCGGCTTAGCAGGAGGTGTAAGGGTGTTTTCCTGAGGACCTGGCGGCTTAGCAGGAGGTGTAAGGGTGTTTCCTGAGGACCTGGCGGCTTAGCAGGAGGTGTAAGGGTGTTTTCCTGAGGACCTGGCGGCTTAGCAGGAGGTGTAAGGGTGTTTTCCTGAGGACCTGGCAGCTTAGCAGGAGGTGTAAGGGTGTTTTTCTGAGGACCTGGCAGCTTAGCAGGAGGTGTAAGGGTGTTTCCTGAGGACCTGGCGGCTTAGCAGGAGGTGTAAGGGTGTTTTCCTGAGGACCTGGCGGCTTAGCAGGAGATGTAAGGGTGTTTTCCTGAGGACCTGGCGGCTTAGCAGGAGGTGTAAGGGTGTTTTTCCTGAGGACCTGGCGGCTTAGCAGGAGGTGTAAGGGTGTTTTCCTGAGGACCTGGTGGCTCAGCAGGAGATGTAAGGGTGTTTTCCTGAGGACCTGGCGGCTTAGCAGGAGATGTAAGGGTGTTTTCCTGAGGAGCTGGCGGCTTAGCAGGAGGTGTAAGGGTGTTTTTGTATCTTTGGCGTTTGTCTCCATGTTCTCTGGACCGCAGTAGTCGTGCATTTGGAGAGCCTTTAGCTTCGCGTTAGCCATTTTTAGTTTAGAGTGTGCTTTAGAAAGTGACCGACATGACCTACTCGGTTCCAAGAGCGACTCCGATAGATTCGAACACAAACAGAGAAAGTTTCCTGTGAGTTTTTTGTCCAAGTTTGTCGGTTTCAGGGTTTGTTACGTGAGCTGTTTATGCCGCGTCCGCTCCCTCCGCCACCTTGCCGACTCAGTTTCAGGCCGAACCACTGTTTTTCCGACACACACAGAGACGCACTCATGTGACGCACACAAGCCGACTCCGCCCCCCTCCCGAAGACAGCGCCGCCAATTACTGCTGCTTCATCGAGTCCGGCCATAGTCGGATCTGACGAGACCGAATCGCGAGCCCCGGTCCCCAGTGGGCAACTGCATCGTCACAAAGCCGATGCTTAGACCGCTACACCACCGCGGACGTGGCAAAGCCGATTCTTTATCACCCGTGTTTTCCCAGGTCACAGAAGACGGGCGGCCATGGAATATTTTAGCCCTAAATTCCGTCTCACAGACAGTACCAAGGCATGATAGGTATTTGTAACTCCTTCCCCCTGACATCTATTGTCTACCTCTTACAACTAGCAGTCGCCCAGGCCCGTGAAGCTGAATTTCAGTCAACTGCTGTGTAAATTTAGAGGACAGCAAGGCTCGATGTCGACTCTCTGAGACAAACCTGAGGGCTTAGAAATTCCACGAGTGTGCAGGAAAAACTGCAAAGGAGCGTTTAAAAACGAGGCCCGAGATCCAAACCTCTGCTCATTTCTACTCGTGCTCATTTAGTTATTCCCATGGAGACCAATCACATTTGGAGAATCATGAAACTGAAACGCTAGTCTTCCCTCCCACATGGAGATCCATCCCAGCATGCACTCAACAGGGGTAGGGAGAAATGATGGACAGGTCACCAATCCATCACAGGACCCGTACACACACACACGCACGCACGCACGCACAAACACATCAGCAGCAGCAGCAGCAGCGGTCACTCGAAGTGAGTATGACTGTCCTCTCCATTGGTCTTCATTGGTCTACTTGTGGGTCTTCAGATGGCTGTAGAGGCCAATCCGCGATCCATATACTTTGGTGCAGTGTGGACAGGAGAACATGGTGGTGGTGGTTGGTGGTAGTGATTGAGCCTTTCTCTCTCTCTCCTTGCAGTGCTGTGGCTTTCTCTCCGCAGCACAGCGGAGTTCCATGTCATGACGTGCAGCTCGTGCAGCTCGTTCCTGCATGGATTTCTTGCAGGAGCATCTGTCCAGTGCAGTGTGTTCCCTGTTGCTCGAGGTGATGTTGAATTTCTTCAGTCTGGTCTTGATATTGTCCTTGAAACGGGAGCTTGCTGACATTCCTTCAGCTGGGGGTACAAGATCTGTTTGGGGAGACGTGTGTTGGACATGTGGATGACATGGCCTGTCCATCACAGCTGGTGCTGCATTATTGTGGTGGTGATGCTAGTCATGTTGGCTTCTTCCAGAACGCTGATGTTGGTGCGTCTGTCCTTGCAGCTGATCCTCAGGATCTTTCGAAAGGATCTTTGGTGGTATTGTTCCAGGGCTCTCAGGTGGTCCAGGACTCTGCTCAATACAGCAGGGTGGGGAGAACAACAGTTCTGTAGACCAGGAGTTTTGTTTGGGTCTTTAGGTCTCGGTCTTCAAAGATTCTTCCTGAGTCTTGCATAAGCACCACTGGCACAACTCAGGTGATGGGTGACCTCAGAGTTGATATCAGCTTTTGAGGAGAGAATGATGCTGAGGTAGGAGAAGTGATCAACATTTTCAATAATTTTGTTGTCCACTTTTATGGTGGGCTGGGTAAATGGCTGGTTGGGTGGAGGTTGATATAAGACCTGGGTCTTCTTGATGTTTAATGCTAGACCCAGGGCCCTGTATGCCTCGGCAAAGGCATTCAGAATGTCCTGGATGTTCTCTGTGGAGTGTACTGTGATGGTGTTGTCGTCTGGGTACTGAAGCTCCATGGCGGTGGTGTTACATCTTCCTCTTCAGAGCCTAAAGTAAGGGCATAGGCACCACAATTGTTGCCATCTGGTTGTTGGCAGGCACCAGGAGATGGTCACTGATCCCAACAGGAAGTTCAGAACAGCGCACGTCCCTGGGCCTGTTTAAAGATGTCGAACTCCTTTTGGGCAGGGGCACGATTAAACGCAATCAGTTTTATAAGTCTGTGATTGACAGTCTCACAAGGATAATGCCAGAGTCAGACCTTGTCCAGATGCTGAAACCTCTGGTTAAGCACTCTTGGCCACAGGACCACAATGCATTGATCCTATATGGAGAAAACGAAGTACGAGCACTTGCTGAAACACTTGGTGAACTAGCCAGAGAGGTGGTGGAGGAGTTCCGCGACTGGAAGTGACAAGCTAAAGCACCAGGCAAAACGCTGGAAAAGCTTTGTACAGCACGCAGGACGTACCTTCCCACCTCGTCTGAGTGTGAGAGGGGGGGGTTCTGCAGTTAATAATACTGATAGCAAGACCCATAATAAGTTGCGTGAAAACAGCCTCTAGTCGCTCCTTTTTGTGGATCTTAATGGACCCCCTTTGGAGAGATTCGTCCCAACGCCCTTCATCTTCAATTAAATCAGGTCATCGCCAGTCCACATCATGGGCTTCTGGGCGAACAGTGAAGGCACCTGATCCCAGACCTCTGTGGCCCCTTCTGTTTTAAGGTAAGGGCCATTCCCAATGAACTCTATTATTCACTGTTAGCACTGTATTGTATGTGATGGGGGTGGATGAGGACTGGATCCCTTGTAGGCAGCCTGGCCTGTTTCTGCCGGTATTTACAATGCTCATGTGTGTGTTGTTACAGGCTGGTTTGGTGATATGTGACCCTCGCATTTGGTGTCTTAATTGTACGGAGAAATGATTGTGCTCATCTGCATGTGATGGGTAACTTTAACTGCTGTTGATGAGGACTCAGTCCCTGGTACGCAGGCTGGCATGCTCTTGTCTTGATTTACTGCTCATATATTTGTGTGTTTACAGGCTGTTTATTTGACCTGTCTGTTTCTTACTTGTGCTGAGAAACTATGCAGAGTATCCCGTGCCCTGCTTTAGTTGGCCATATTGTAGCATACTGTGATGTTTGGGTTTGATACCCGTTGGAGGTTTGATGTGGTCATTAACTGATGATGTTATATTGTGTTGCGGGTGTTGAATTCGTGGTTCCTCTGATCCAGACGATATGGAACTACAAGACAGTAAAGCCAGGCCACATCGCATGAGTCAACAGTGTTTCACTGAACACATGGCTCATAGATTGCTTTGTTAAGGCTCTTGTTTACATCTTTTATATGCCTTCCAGAGCGCATCCCTGACAAGATGGCGCCCCCGTCCCAACATACAACCCGGGTGACGTGCCTTCCCCTTCCCTACACATCAGATGTGCTGACATAAAGCAGGTGGGCCTACATGCTTGATCTAGAAATGTGCAACAAGAGTCACCGTCAGCCCTTCCTTTGAGCCCCGCCCCCCGCCACGCCCCCTCCGACCCGGGTAAAAACGACGAGCTCCCGGAAGCCACGGTATCGTTCGTACGCTGGCTCCACATGACGTGTACTCTTAACTATGATATGATATATGATTACTACGTAGTATATGCACCAGACTGCTACTACTTTATGTAACACTACTACAATGTGACCACTTGTAGCAAATGTATTAGTACTGCTACTACTTCATATAGTACTACTATGGTATAATTACTATGTAGCGTGGCTCTGTGATCCCAAAGAGCCATGGACATCTCTAGCTCTGACAACGACTCCTAGAGGCTAGATTCTGAGTCTCATCAGCAGCCAGTCAGACTAGCTTGGTCCAGTCAGAAAGGCAGGAACTGAGGAAGCCTCTTGGATGAGAGGCCAAACCTCTTCACGGATATATACCAAGTCCAGATGCACTTGGTTCACCTCCTCTGGAGAACCATGACGACCTGGATGAATGAGAACATTCACAGACATCGTCTCTGTATTAATCATATTAGACTCCTCCCCCGTTGTGGCGCAGTGATTCGCGCCCCCTGGCGGCGGCTCTCGCAGCCCGCAGCCCGACAACACGCACCGCCCGGCGGCCCGGCAGTCGGAGTTTGTGCCCGTGCGGAGCGGATCGGGACGGCCAGTTCTCCTCCGCCGGCGGATCGGGGTTTTTTTCCCCCCCTTTCTTCTTCTGCGGGAGAAATGAGGCGAAAGGAGAAGAGGCTGCTGCAGGTCGCGGGTCTCCTCATAGCGGCTCTGCTCTTCATCCCGAACGTGGGCCTGTGGTCTTTATACCGGGACCGAGTCTTTGACAACTCCCCCGACACGGCGGACGGACCGGGCGGCGTCCCGCAGCTCCAGGTAAGGACCGGATCTCAGCCTGTGTGCGTCACGCTAAGCCCTCACGTGCACACACTCGTTTCCCGTCGTAGACGGGTCGTTATTCGGCGGAACCGGAGAGTTCGGCGGCGGCGGCAGGAGAGGCGCCGCTTCTGCCGCCACCACCGCCGCGCCGCTGCGGTGCTGCGCCGCCTCTCTTCCGCCACGAGCCGCTTCAGGACGGCTTCGGTTTCCGCACGGAGCCCGCGAGTCAACGCACATGTCAAGCGCTGCGAAACGTGGACATTAGCAAGGAGAACCAGTAATGAGGACGACGCAAAACAACAACAACAACAACAACATAACGACATAATGACATAATAACAATACGCGGCTGCAGTCTGACAGATAGGAAGCCACGTAGTTCAAGTGGGAGGAGGCGTCACGGTTTTAAAGTTCAGGAAGTTGCAGCACAGCTCCGTTTCTGTTCTGTCATCTGTCTGTCTCTGTCTATCTGTCTATCTATCTATCTGTCTGTCATCTGTCTGTCTGTCTGTCTGTCTGTCTGTCTGTCTGCCTGCCTGTCTCTGTCTGTCTGTCTGTCTGCCTGTCTGTCTGTCTGTCTGTCTATCTATCTATCTATCTATCTATCTATCTATCTATCTATCTATCTATCTATCTGTCTGTCATCTGTCTGTCTGTCTCTGTCTACCTGTCTATCTATCTATCTATCTATCTATCTATCTATCTATCTATCTATCTATCTATCTATCTATCTATCTATCTATCTATCTATCTGTCTGTCTGTCATCTGTCTGCCTGTCTGCCTGTCTCTGTCTACCTGTCTATCTATATATCTGTCTATCTATCTGTCTACCTGTCTATCTATCTGTCTGTCTACCTGTCTATCTGTCTGTCTGTCTGTCTATCTATCTATCTGTCTACCTGTCTGTCTGTCTGTCTGTCTGTCTACCTGTCTATCTATCTATCTATCTATCTATCTATCTATCTATCTATCTATCTATCTATCTATCTATCTATCTATCTATCTATCTATCTATCTATCTATCTGTCTGTCTGTCTACCTGTCTATCTGTCTGTCTGTCTGTCTCTCTCTCTGTCAGGGTTCACTAGATCAGACTGTGTGTGTGTGTGTGTGTCTGTGTGTGTGCGTGTGTGTGCGCGTGTCTCCGTGTAAAAGTCTCCTGCTGGTGTGGTGAAGTTGCGCCCTCCCTGTAGCGGCCATGTCGCTGTAATCTCTTCAGTGATGGGGAGTAGTGCCGGTGTGTGTCCATGTGTAGTACTTGCATATGCGTGTACTGTAACCGTGAGCGCAGTGGGTGTAGATGTGCTGCCGATACACCAGCCTGCTGTGTGCCTGACTCACTCACAGTCAGGGCAACCACATCAACCTGTGGAAGAGGTGGAGACCGGGGTCCTTCACCTGGAGGTGGTGAAGCAGCCGACTGAGTCAGACACATCTGCAGAGGATGACGGGTGGTTGGCTGAAGGACCGGGCTGCGTGGTCCTCTTTGCAGAATGAGGCCTGAAACAAGCCGCGGCAGGTGTTGCTGAGGTGTGACCCGGCCAGACTGCTGGAATCTCCCATTGGGTTGAACTTCCTGGTCTCAGCTTGGTGTGGTAGCTGGGCTGTAATGTGGCTGGCTCCAGAGGAGGGCATCTGCAGCTGGCTGTGGACCAACTGGAGCGTTTAACGTGCTGAAAACTGGAGCGTTTGAAAGTTTAATTTAAATTTAAAAACAAGTGCAGCATTTTACTGTGGGACCAAACCAGAAACCTTAGTCCATCGTGTCTGTCGCCATATTTGGAGCAAGTTGCTGAATGAAGTTCCCCTGACGTGGTCCGGGTCTTCAGAGCTTGGGTTTGCCCGGTATTTCAGTTCGAGCAGCTCTGGTGAAAGCCAGACAGACGAAGCGTGACTCTCACGATGCCTGCAGCCCGCAGCATGTACGGGTGTAAACACACAACGTCACACACGTAACACAACTGAGACTAGCGCTGTACACACACACACACACACACACACACACCATCATGGTCATCATCATCATCATCACACACACACACAGTGGTCACTCGGGGTGGAGTATGACCGTCCTCCCTCTGGGTCCCTCTGGGTCTTCAAATGGGTGTAGAAGCTGATCCTGGAGCCGCATAATGGGAGGACGCCTGCACGTGACAGCTTGTTACGTGGCTGATGCTCCTGCAGCACCACACGGTCCTTGGCAGGGGGTGGCCAGAGTCCAGTGGCATGGAGAACCAAGAGGATCCGGGACCACCCTCTGCTGCAGCCTTCATCCACCTTCACTGCCGTTGTGATCTGGAGACATCTTCCACCAGTTCCACTGCTGGGACCTGGAGACATCTTCCACCACTTCCACTGCTGGGACCTGGAGACATCTTCCACCAGTTCCACCATTGTGACCTGGAGACATCTTCCACCAGTTCCACCGCTGAGGTCTTTGTTGGCCCACACTTCATCTGGAACCTCCTCTTGACCTATCCACCTTGGGTGATCCAGGAGCCAAGTTCCAGACGTAGCTCTTGGGATCATAGGTACGTGTAAGCTTCTCCACCACGCCAAGATGGCGATCCAGGAGAAGACGCCGTACACACGTACTGACATGACCGTGTCCCGGTTGAGAGCTGCGGTGGCTCAGCACGCAGCGGTCTCGTCTTATTAATGAGTGGGTGACGACGTCTCCAACGAGGAACCTACAGGATGAGCAACGCACCACTGCTGAGAGGTGCTGTGAGGACGGCGGTGGAGGTGCGTGGGTCTTTAACCTGCTGCAGGTCATCTGCAAACACACCGCTGCTGCTGCTGCTGCTGCTGGGCTCTCACGGCCCACAACCGCTTGACGGTTTGCAGTTTTAAGAATTTATAAACTATTTCAATGTGTCCTGTTGAAGGCGTTAAATGAGAAGCAGCGTGGAAGTGTTAGTGGGGGTGGAGAACCACAGCAGCCTGCCATGCAGCCACATGCAGCATCCTGCCATGCAGCCACATGCAGCATCCTGCCATGCAGCCACATGCAGCATCCTGCCATGCAGCCACATGCAGCATCCTGCCATGCAGCCACATGCAGCAGCCGCATGCAGCATCAGTGGTCTTTGGACTGGGAGACACAAATGAGCTCAACAAGCGGAGAGCTGAAGGTGTACAGACAAAGCTACAATATTAGTATAATATTAATATAATATTAATGTTAATATTAATATAAAATTATGATAATATTATATTAATATATTTATATTATATTAATGTTATATGAATTTTATATCAATATAATGTCAATATAATATTAACTGGGTTAATGTAAAAATAATGTCTCTGTGATACACACAAGCTTCAACGACCTACACACAAAGCAACGAGGAAGGTAACCAAGCCAACATAACGTGTGTGTGCAGGTTGTGTTCTCTTAACGTTGTGACGGCACAACACCTTCAGCCTGGACTCCCACCGCTCACGGCCCTGTGTGTGTGTGTGTGTGTGTGTGTGTGTGTGTGTGTGTGTTTGCAGCAGTTTTAATTGGTGATGACAGCTGTGCAGTAAAAGTACTGCATGTTAGTGAGGAGAAGGTTTTTTTACTTCCGTGCAGCAATGATACTTTACCTTGTCTTCATCTGCCGAGTACCGACACCTGCTGAGGACTGACACCTGCTGAGGACTGACACCTGCCGAGGACTGACACCTGCTGAGGACTGACACCTGCCGAGGACTGACACCTGCTGAGGACTGACACCTGCCGAGGACTGACACCTGCTGAGGACTGACACCTGCCGAGTACTGACACCTGCCGAGGACTGACACCTGCCGAGGACTGACACCTGCCGAGTACTGACACCTGCC
The DNA here is from genome assembly GCA_022114975.2 of Lampris megalopsis. Taxonomy (NCBI): domain Eukaryota; kingdom Metazoa; phylum Chordata; class Actinopteri; order Lampriformes; family Lampridae; genus Lampris; species Lampris megalopsis. The sequence goes on along the minus strand of JAJHIY020000264.1, from coordinate 4,162,317 downwards.
GAGGACTGACACCTGCCGAGTACTGACACCTGCTGAGGACTGACACCTGCCGAGTACTGACACCTGCTGAGTACTGACACCTGCCGAGGACTGACACCTGCCGAGGACTGACACCTGCCGAGGACTGACACCTGCCGAGGACTGACACCTGCTGAGGACTGACACCTGCCGAGTACTGACACCTGCTGAGTACTGACACCTGCTGAGGACTGACACCTGCTGAGGACTGACACCTGCTGAGGACTGACACCTGCCGGGTACTGACACCTGCTGAGGACTGACACCTGCTGAGTACTGACACCTGCTGAGTACTGACACCTGCTGAGTACTGACACCTGCCGAGTACTGACACCTGCCGGGTACTGACACCTGCTGAGGACTGACACCTGCTGAGGACTGACACCTGCTGAGTACTGACACCTGCTGAGGACTGACACCTGCCGAGGACTGACACCTGCCTAGTACTGACACCTGCTGAGGACTGACACCTGCTGAGGACTGACACCTGCCGAGGACTGACACCTGCTGAGGACTGACACCTGCCGAGGACTGACACCTGCTGAGGACTGACACCTGCTGAGGACTGACACCTGCTGAAGACTGACACCTGCCGAGTACTGACACCTGCTGAGGACTGACACCTGCTGAAGACTGACACCTGCCGAGGACTGACACCTGCTGAGGACTGACACCTGCTGAGGACTGACACCTGCTGAGGACTGACACCTGCTGAGGACTGACACCTGCTGAAGACTGACACCTGCCGAGGACTGACACCTGCTGAGGACTGACACCTGCCGAGGACTGACACCTGCTGAGTACTGACACCTGCTGAAGACTGACACCTGCTGAAGACTGACACTGTTTCTCACTCAAACTTTTCTTTACGTTAGCACTTTATAACGTTGTGTCTGTATGTATGTTGTGTCTGTGTACGTTGTGTCTGTATGTATGTTGTGTCTGTATGTAAGTTGTGTCTATGTACATTGTGTCTGTATGTATATTGTGTCTGTGTGTATGTTGTGTCTATGTACGTTGTGTCTGTATGTAAGTTGTGTCTGTATGTATGTTGTGTCTGTATGTATGTTTTGTCTGTATGTATGTTGTGTCTGTATGTAAGTTGTGTCTGTGTGTATGTTGTGTCTGTATGTATGTTGTGTCTGTATGTATGTTGTGTCTGTATGTAAGTTGTGTCTGTATGTAAGTTGTGTCTGTATGTAAGTTGTGTCTGAGTGTATGTTGTGTCTGTGTGTATGTTGTGTGTGTGTGTACGTTGTGTCTGTGTGTACGTTGTGTCTGTATGTACGTTGTGTCTGAATGTATGTTGTGTCTGTATGTAAGTTGTGTCTGTATGTATGTTGTGTCTATGTATGTTGTGTCTGTATGTATGTAAGTCGTGTCTGTATGTAAGTTGTGTCTGTATGTAAGTTGTGTCTGTATGTATGTTGTGTCTGTATGTAAGTTGTGTCTGTATGTATGTTGTGTCTGTATGTATGTTGTGTCTGTATGTAAGTTGTGTCTGTATGTATGTTGTGTCTGTATGTAAGTTGTGTCTGTATGTAAGTTGTGTCTGTATGTATGTTGTGTCTGTATGTATGTTGTGTCTGTATGTAAGTTGTGTCTGTATGTATGTTGTGTCTGTATGTATGTTGTGTCTGTATTTAAGTTGTGTCTGTATGTATGTTGTGTCTGTATGTAAGTTGTGTCTGTATGTAAGTTGTGTCTGTATGTAAGTTGTGTCTGTATGTATGTTGTGTCTGTGTGTATGTTGTGTCTGTATGTATGTTGTGTCTGTATGTAAGTTGTGTCTGTATGTATGTTGTGTCTGTATGTAAGTTGTGTCTGTATGTATGTTGTGTCTGTATGTAAGTTGTGTCTGTGTGTACGTTGTGTGTGTATGTAAGTTGTGTCTGTATGTACGTTGTGTCTGTATGTATGTTGTGTCTTTGCGCCCTTTCGCCTCAGAAGTGAACACGTTACCCCATCAGGTTGTTTAAGGTTGAAAGAAGTCCGCTGTCACCTGTGATTGTAAACAGGCTCATAAGTCATGATGTGGTGTTTGTGAGTTGTGTCGTCGCGGTGTGGTTGTGTGGCTGGGGTGTGATGTGGTGTTTGTGAGTTGTGTTGTCGCGATGTGGTTGTGTGGCTGGGGTGTGATGTGGTGTTTGTGAGTTGTGTCATCACAGCGTGGTTGTGTGGCTGGGGTGTGATGTGGTGTTTGTGAGTTGTGTCGTCGCGGTGTGGTTGTGTGGCTGGGGTGTGATGTGGTGTTTGTGAGTTGTGTTGTCGCGGTGTGGTTGTGTGGCTGCAGTGGAGGTGCTGAACAGCAGACCAGATCGACGGGGTGGAGGTGTACATGAACAGGTGTGTGTGACTTGTGTGTTGGATAGTTGGTTTGTCACCAGTTCAGGCGAGATGTGTGACTGACCTTCCAGCTCAGCAGCAGCAGCAGCAGGTCTTGGCACGTGGTGGTCTGCTGTGGTGGTCTTGGCACGTGGTGGTCTGCTGTGGTGGTCTTGGCACGTGGTGGTCTGCTGTGGTGGGCTGCTGTGGTGGTCTTGGCACGTGGTGGTCTGCTGTGGTGGTCTGCTGTGGTGGTCTTGGCACGTGGTGGTCTGCTGTGGTGGTCTTGGCACGTGGTGGTCTGCTGCTGTGGTGGTCTTGGCACGTGGTGGTCTTGGCACGTGGTGGTCTGCTGTGGTGGTCTGCTGTGGTGGTCTTGGGTGTCGATACGGAGGTCGGTGTGTGGCTGCAGACCGGATTGTGTGTTAGGCCACAGCTCCCTGTGGGTCCAGACAGGGAGCTGGTGTGCACATCCCACCCACGTCATGCTGCCCCTGCCCCACCCAGGAGGTGTCAGCTGGACGGTGGCTCCTCACAGAACATCTCCCATAGCTCCCAGTTCCCTCGCGCTGCCCCAAAGAAGGGAGTGGCTTGTGGCTTCCTGCTACAAAGCGCTCCCATCAGGTCCAAACATGCGCCTCCTTCTCCCACAGCAGGAGGCGCATCAAACAGCTTAGAGACTTTGCTGGTGTCTGTTTATGCAAAACGAGCTGCTTTGTGGCACATATGAGTAAGGGGGTGTAATGGTTCACCCCGCTCCGCGGCTCACTGGCGGCCCGTCTCAACCGGGGAGGTCTGGACTCTGGGAAGGTAGACCGGCGCCGGCACACGCCATGCAGTTCTGGTGCCGCGCTCCCAGCGTGGACAGTTGGATCTGAAGCCCCCAGAAGCTGAGGGGATGTGGAGGGTTAGGGGTCAGTTGGCGTTAGAAGCCGAGTCGCTCCTCCCACAGCCGAGCCGCCACACTTCACCGCTGCGGGCGGGGGGGCGGGGGAGGGGAGCAGGCGGAGCAGGGAGGGAGTACCTCCAGAGAAGGCGGGATAAAGGAAGCGTTTGTTCGGCCAGAGTGTGGTGAGGAGCGTTTCCTTCCTCGCACGACAAGCGCTGACGGGCCCTGGCTCGGGCGCCGTCTTGAGCGCGTGCAGAGGCCTGCTCTGTATGCGGGTCAGGGAGGAGCTGGACGGGCCCAGAACAGAGCCAGGGCCCAAATGAGCGCGTGCAGAGGCCTGCTCTGTATGCGGGTCAGGGAGGAGCTGGACGGGCCCCAGAACAGAGCCCGGGCCCAAACGAGGGACAGGTGCAGGGGGAGCGCGGAGCGAGCACAGAGAGATGCTGAGCCCTGCCTCGTACACAGCCGTTGGTTGTGGAGGCCACTTGTTAGAAACCTGCCGACCATCACGTGCTCCTGCATCACTGCCTCTTCTTCTTCTCCTTCTTCTTCTTCTACCCGTCGGACGAGGGGGTCGTAAAACCCTCATGATGCTCCACCAACTGCACTCACAGCTGCAGTCTGCCACTCCTTTATTGTTTTCTCCATGTGAGAGGTGGAGGTGATGTGGTGGTGGTGTTGGACACGTGAGAGGTGGAGGTGATGTGGTGGTGATGTTGGACAGACAGTCAGTCTTCCAGTGGAACAGTGTTGTGATATAGTGGATGTAGGAGGCAGAGAAACAGACCTGTTGACTCCACCAACCAACCAGGTGTAGCAGGACTACAAACCAGGTGTAGCAGCCATTGTGGCTGGTGTGTCATCAGCTCAGCAGTAAACAGCTCCACCCTTGTAAAAATGGATCCGGGTACCAAAGCTAACACACACAGTCTGATGTATTACACACTACACCACACTATATGGAACACTGCTGTACAGTCACATCGGCTGTCATGGACACATCAGCATCATGTCTCATGTTGGATGTCATGGACACATCAGCATCACGTCTCATGTTGGTTGTCATGGACACATCAGCATCACGTCTCATGTTGGTTGTCATGGACACATCAGCATCACGTCTCATATTGGTTGTCATGGACACATCAGCATCACGTCTCATATTGGCTGTCATGGACACATCAGCATCACGTCTCATATTGGTTGTCATGGACACATCAGCATCACGTCTCATATTGGTTGTCATGGACACATCAGCATCACGTCTCATGTTGGTTGTCATGGACACATCAGCATCATGTCTCATGTTGGATGTCATGGACACATCAGCATCACGTCTCATGTTGGTTGTCATGGACACATCAGCATCACGTCTCATGTTGGTTGTCGTGGACACATCAGCATCACGTCTCATATTGGTTGTCATGGACACATCAGCATCATGTCTCATATTGGTTGTCATGGACACATCAGCATCACGTCTCATGTTGGTTGTCATGGACACATCAGCATCACGTCTCATGTTGGTTGTCATGGAAACATCAGCATCATGTCTCATATTAGTTGTCATGGACACATCAGCATCATGTCTCATATTGGTTGTCATGGACACATCAGCATCACGTCTCATGTTGGTTGTCATGGACACATCAGCATCACGTCTCATGTTGGTTGTCATGGACACATCAGCATCACGTCTCATGTTGGTTGTCATGGACACATCAGCATCACGTCTCAGTCTTTTTTCCAATGTGTGTTTGCTGCTGCACCAGTGTTCATCCTACCTGGTCAAAACATCTCAGCAGTGGTATACAGAGACTGAAGAGAGTCTCCACCCATGGTGAAGATGACTGTAGTGTCATGATGAAGATGACTGGTGGTGTCATGGAGTCTGACTCCATCATACACATGGAGAACATAAACATTTATTAACTTTATTTAAATTTATTCCAAAAACTAATTTAAATCCAGCTGCAGTACTTTCTGATAGGATATCTATCTATCTATCTGTCTGTCTATCTGTCTATCTGTCTATCTGTCTGTCTGTCTGTCTGTCTGTCTGTCTCTCATTTCTCTCATTTCTCTCATTTTTCAGAGAGAAAAGAGGAGATATTACTTTTTTAAATCAACTCATCGGGTTTTGCAGTTTTTCTCCACATTTTAACAGTTAATGCTGCAAACCAGGTTGAGCCATGAGACCAGAGGAGGTGTTAGACGGGGGTCTCATGTCTCTGTGTGGTCTACAGAGGACCAGGACCTCAAACATTCCCACCAACACACCAAACAGATCCAGGCCTTCGTTGATCTTTAATAGAACCTTTGTGGTTCCCGTGTCCTCAAAGTCCGCGTCTTGTCACGACTCGTTTCTTTTTTTCTGTTTTCTGTTTTCGTTTGACCTCCATAGGACTGCAGAGGTAAAGATGGAGGATAACCTGCTGCCCCAAAGTCCTCTGACAGGCTGACTGTATAGTCCATAGACATGACCAGCATGTAGGCATGTGTGGCTTGTTCCTGTAGCTGCCCATCCAGGTCTTCTCCATCTCCACAGGGGATGTGTGGTCATCCAGTCTGACCAGCAGTCTGACCACACACACACCCTCTGATGTTCGTCCTCTTTAACCGGAACTCCATCACTCCCTCCTCCATATTTGACCTGTAAAGTTGTGTTTTTATGGATCTATAATGAAATGTCTGTGGGAACGGAAGAACATCCCCCCAGCCAGCTGCAGCCCGCTGCTCCAATCCCAAACCCACTGGTCTAGAACCCACTGGTCTAAAACCCACTGGTCTAGAACCCACTGGTCTAAAACCAACTGGTCTTGAACCTACTGGTCTAGAACCTACTGGTCTAAAACCCACTTGTCTAGAACCCACTGGTCTAAAACCCACTTGACTAGAACCAATTGGTCTAAAAACCCACCGGTCTAGAACCTGCTGGTCTAGAACTAACTGGTCTGAAACGCACTTGTCTAGAACCCACTCTTCTAAAACCCACTTGTCTACCACCCACTGGTCTCGAACCCACTGGGCTAAAACCCACTTGTCTACAACCACTGGTCTAGAACCAACTGGTCTAAAACCCACCGGTGTACAACCCACTAGTCTAGAACCCACTGGTCTAGAACGTCCTTCACACACTTTGAGGATGGACTGCATAATAATGCATTAGGTTACAGGACACTTCATATAGAACATGAGTGTCATGGAGGAGGGTTGTAGACCGTGTAGTTCTATAACTTGTTCACCTCCCTGCAGCAGGCTGAAGACAGTAGTCCATCACCTCCAAGAGGAGGACACAAGCCAGCCAACTTCTAACAGGAATGAAGTGAACCACAACTGTGTAAAGTGGAGCTGGTGTGTGTGTGTGTGTGTGTGTGTGTGTGTGTGTGTGTGTGTGTGTGTGTGTTTGTTTATGTGTGTATGAAACACTTAATGAAAAAAAGTCTAGCTTGTAAGCTAGCTGTGCAGTAGATAAGAGGAGAGAAGAGCTGGACTGGATGAGAGTGAGGAAACATCTGCTTCCTGTTGTATCTCATCCAGCCCACACTGGCTGTCAACCTGCTCCGTTGCTGAAGGAGAGGAGTGACAACACTGTGGTGTGTGTGTGTGTGTGTGTGTGTGTGTGTGTGATGGCCTGTCCAGGGTGTCTCCCCGCCTGCCACCCAATGACTGCCGGGATAGGCTCCAGCATCCCCGCGACCCTGAGAGCAGGAGAAGCGGTTTGGATGATGGATGAATGGTTGCAATCACAGCACTGTAAGCTGGTGACAGATGTACTGTTAGCCCCCCCCCCCTGGTTCAGGGATGGTCGTTCCCTCTTCACATAGATGGCCTCTTTGACTCCCCGTTCAAACCCGTGTTCCTCCCTATCAAGGATGTGCACCTCCTCATCCTTGAAAGAGTGGCCACTGGCCTGTAGATGGTGTAGACTGTGGAGTCCTGGTCTGTAGCTGGTGTAGACTGTGGAATCCTGGTCTGTAGCTGGTGTAGACTGTGGAGTCATGGTCCTTAGATGGTGTAGACTGTGGAGTCCTGGTCTGTAGCTGGTGTAGACTGTGGAGTCCTGGTCTGTAGCTGGTGTAGACTGTGGAATCATGGTCTGTAGATGGTGTAGACTGTGGAGTCCTGGTCTGTAGATTGCGTAGACTGTGGAATCATGGTCCTTAGATGGTGTAGACTGTGGAGTCCTGGTCTGTAGCTGGTGTAGACTGTGGAATCGTGGTCTGTAGATGGTGTAGACTGTGGAGTCCTGGTCTGTAGCTGGTGTAGACTGTGGAGTCCTGGTCTGTAGCTGGTGTAGACTGTGGAGTCCTGGCCTGATGTGTTAGCACTTCTGTGACTTGGCCAATTACCCCGCTCTTCTGAGCCGGCCTGATCTTTGCTGATCCGGGAGGGCTGCAGACTACCACATCTCCTCCGTTACATGTGGAGTCACCAGCCGCTTCTTTTCACCTGACAGTGAGGAGTTTCACCAGGGGGACGTAGCACGTGGGAGGATCACGCTATTCTCCACAGTTTCTCCCCCCCCCAAACAGGCGCCCCGACTGACCAGAGGAGGCGCTAGTGAAGCGACCAGGACACATACCCACATCCGGCTTCCCACCTGCAGACATGGCCAATTGTGTCTGTAGGAACACCCGACCACGGGGGTTCGACCCGGCGATCCCCGTGTTGGTAGGCAGCGGAATAGACCTCTACGCTACCCGGACGCCCCTTCCCTTCACTTGTTCCCTCAGTAATGCAGTTCAGCATCAGTTCAGCATCAGTTCAGCATCAGTTCAGCATCAGTTCAGCATCAGCTCAGCATCAGTCACGTGATGAACAAGTACCAACATCTGTAGAGCATTTCTCCAGTCACAGAGCTAACATGCTGCTCAGCAGTAACCAGTACAGCACACCCACCAGCAGAGCTTAGGGACCGTACATCACATTACTTCTCTACACACCAGAAGAGGTTAGGGACCGTACATCACATTACTTCTCTACACACCAGCAGAGGTTAGGGACCGTACATCACATTACTTCTCTACACACCAGCAGAGCTTAGGGACCGTATATCACATTACTTCTCTACACACCAGAAGAGGTTAGGGACCGTACATCACATTACTTCTCTACCCACCAGCAGAGCTTAGGGACCGTACATCACATTACTTCTCTACACACCAGAAGAGGTTAGGGACCGTACATCACGTTACTTCTCTACACACCAGCAGAGGTTAGGGACCGTATATCACGTTACTTCTCTACACACCAGCAGAGGTTAGGGACCGTATATCACGTTACTTCTCTACACACCAGCAGAGGTTAGGGACCGTATATCACGTTACTTCTCTACACACCAGCAGAGGTTAGGGACTGTACATCACGTTACTTTTCTACACACCAGCAGAGGTTAGGGACCGTATATCACATTACTTCTCTACACACCAGAAGAGGTTAGGGACCGTACATCACATTACTTCTCTACACACCAGAAGAGGTTAGGGACCGTACATCACATTACTTCTCTACACACCAGCAGAGGTTAGGGACCGTACATCACGTTACTTCTCTACACACCAGCAGAGGTTAGGGACCGTACATCACGTTATTGATGTTCAGGTTAACCATTTCCTGGCTGTATTAAACTACACACCAGAAGAAGTTAGGGACCGTACATCACATTACTTCTCTACACACCAGCAGAGGTTAGGGACCGTACATCACATTATTGATGTTCAGGTTAACCATTTCCTGGCTGTATTAAAGTGTTGTTGCTGGTTGGGTACAAGAGATGTTTTAGTCGCAGTCTGAAGCCGGGACCTGTAGTGTTGTGCAGAATAATCTCTATTAATCTGGTGATATGGCCCACTTCCCAGACCAGACCACCCCGCCCCTTAACACACATCCAACCACCACCACCCTTTAACACACATCCAACCACCACCACCCTTTAACACACATCTAACCTACACCACACTAACACACATTTAACCACCAACCACCACCACCCTTAACACACATCTAACCACCACCACCCTTTAACACACATCTAACCACCACCACCCTTTAACACACATCCAACCACCACCATCCTCACCCCATGAATCAATTTTTGTTGTTTTTTAACTGTGACCGTCTGAAATGGGAAATGTGTTAAGACTCCTGATACCATGATGTCACTCCCCTCCACTGCTCCTCTCTGCTCACAGTCTACTACTACTACTACTACTACTTTTGGCTGCTCCCGTTAGGGGTCGCCACAGTGGATCATCCGTTTCCATTTCTTTCTGTCTTCTGCGTCTTCCTCTGTCACACCAGCCACCTGCATGTCCTCCCTGACCACATCCATAAACCTCCTCTTTGGTTTTCCTCTTCCCTGGCAGCTCCATATTCAGCATCCTTCTCCCAATATTACTATTACTCTTTCCCATGTCTTCATGCTGTGGCTGATCAACTTTATACCTCTGTAGTTGCTACAGTTCTGCACATCGCCCTTGTTCTTGAAAATCGGTACCAGTATGCTTCTTCTCCACTCCTCAGGCATCCTCTCAATTTCCAAGATTGTGTTAAACAATCTAGTTAAAAACTCCACTGTCATCTCTCCTAAACACCTCCATGCCTCCACAGGTATGTCATCAGGACCAACTGCCTTTCCACTCTTCATAGATGCCCTCAATTCCTCCTTGCTAATCCACTGAACTTCCTGATTCACTATCCCTACATCATCCAACCTGCTCTGTCTCTCATTTTCTTCATTCATCAGCCCCTCAAAGTATTCCTTCCTCCTTCTCGGCACACTCTCCTCACTTGTCAGCACATTTCCATCTTTATCCTTCATCGCCCTAACTTGCTGCACATCCTTCCCAGCTCGGACCCTCTGTCTAGCCAATCTGTACAAGTCCTTTTCTCCTTCCTTAGTGTCTAACCTGTCATACAACTCACTATACTCCTTGTCCTTTGTCTTTGCCACCTCTCTCTTTGCTTTATGCTGAATCTCCTTGTACTCCTGTCTACTTTCTTCATCTCTCTTACTATCCCACTTCTTCTTTGCCAATCTTTTCCTCTGTATAATTTGCTGTACTTCCTCATTCCACCACCAAGTCTCCTTGTCTTCCTTCCTCTGTCCTGATGACACACCAAGTACCTTCCTAGCTGTCTCCCTCACTATTTCTGCAGTGGTTGTCCAGCCATCCAGCAACTCTTCACTACCACCCAGTGCCTGTCTAACTCCTCCCTGAACTCCACCCAACAGTCTTCCGTCTTCAACTTCCACCATTTGATCTTCGGCTGTGTCTTCACTCGCTTCCTCTTCTTGGTCTCCAAAGTCATCCTACAGACCACCATCCGATGCTGCCTAGCTACGTTCTCTCCTGTCACCACCTTGCAGTCTCCAATCCCTTTTAGATGGCGCCTTCTACATAAGATATAGTCCAACTGTGTGCACTTCCCTCCACTCTTGTACGTCACCCGTGTTCCTCCCTCTTCTTGAAATATGTATTCACCACAGCCATTTCCATCCTTTTCGCAAAATCCACCATCTGTCCTTCCACATTTCTCTTCTTGACTCCATACCTTCCCATCACCTCCTCATCACCTCTGTTCCCTTCACCAACATGTCCATTGAAGTCCGCTCCAATCACCACTCTCTCCTCCTTGGGTACCCTCTCCACCACGTCATCCAACTCACTCCAGAATTCCTCTCTGCTCACAGTGATGATTAAAATGTGATAAGACTCCTGACACCATGATGTGGTTCCTGACACCATGATGTCACTCTCCTCCGCCGCTCCTCACTGCTCACAGTGACGATTAAGGAGCCGCCTGACGTGTGTGTTGTAACATAAATCTGAAGCCTTCATTGTGGACTACGCTGTAGGGGTGCAGGTCTGTTGAAATTAAACAGGTGATGGATCTAGTTATTATTTGTTTTGCTCATTCAGAATTGGCTGGGAGTTTGATAAAGTGGTGCAGTGTGCGTTGGTTGTGTTAAGGATGCAGGAGGTCGTTGTTCCTCTTCTTTCAGCTCTGGGTGATTGCATATGTGAGATCTAACATTTGTAGTGTTCCCCAAATACTTCACTTTCATTTTGCAAATCTTGCATCTGCCAAGGCAATGGCCGGAGGTAAAGCCGGGCAAGATACCCCGACAGAGGAACTACCAACGCTGGAATGGCAAGTCGTGAACTTGTTGACAAGAGAGAATATGAACTTTCATGGTAACAATGATGCACCTTACCATACCCTTCCCTGAGAGGATAGCAAAGCAAGGCCTGGCATTATGCTGAGGCAGGCACAGAAGCTGAAGGGGGCAGGGGTGTCCTTGAATGAGCATCCTACAAAAAAGAATCCAGACACGCACGCATGCTAAGGACACAAAACAAGACACAAGCAGCCAGGACAATAAACTGCAACTTTATGATACGGCTGAATGAATGAATGAACAAGCCAAAGTAGTTACGATCAGAGAACTAAAGACTTGGACCAATGCAGACGAGGGAATATCCGCTCTTGCCTGCTTGTGCTGGTACCATGGAATATTTCCGTTTGGAGACATTGATGGCTGTGGATTTTGTGGACATTGATTCGGATTGTGTGGGGGACCATTTGAATGGACTATTATAAAATAAATTACTATGAGGACTATTCGGCCCTGTGATGGACTGACAGCCTGCCCAGGGTGTCTCCCTGCCTGCTGCCCAATGACTGCTGGGATAGGCTCCAGATTCCCATGACCCTGAGAGCAGAATGAGCGGTTCGGTTGATGGATTGATGGACTATTCGCTCCCATTCAGAGACATTGATGAGGAGTTTATAGACATTGGCAAGGATTGTGTGGGTGATCATTTACACACACTATATAGTACGTATGAAAATTTAAACTTTAAAACTTTTGATGACACAAAGCAAAAAATTGCATGAGCTTGAAGGTGATACTGAGTATGGAGATTCATCCCGTGGTGTGGTCGTCCCCTCACAGACAAATGTTTGCAGCAGTTACGTAAAAGCTTCCCCCACCAAGTCAAGCAATATTCTCCTCTAAACCAAGCGGAGCATCACTCGATGCCATGGTGGGAAACAGCGGCACGGCTCCGGTTGCCCTGGCTCGGCTTGGCCTGGCTCTGCTTGGCCCGGCTTAGCACAGAGTGACCACCCGGCCACCGACAGGGAGAGAAATGGAGGGTTGCTGGAATGATTAAGGCCAATGAGTCAACATGACTCTCCGGACCATTACGTAAACCGCATCTGTCGGCTTGGTGATGCTCATCCACCCTCACCATGTCGGACAGGGTCCAGACAACATGTGGGCAGACTGGAAGAGACAAGGTGTCTCCGCCACAATCTGAATTTTGCTTACAGAGGGGACAGAGACAGACAGACAGGAGGGGAGAGACAGAGAGATACAGAGAGAGGCATAGAGACAAAGAGAGAGGAGGGAGACAGAGACAGAGAGAGAGAGAGAAGGGGTAGACAGAGAGAGAGACAGAGAGAGAAGGGGTAGACAGAGAGAGAGACAGAGAGACAGAGAAAGAGAGAGAGATGGGAGGGTAGATGTAGATGATGCTCCTGGAAGGTGCTTCTTGTGAGTGGTTGAGCAGCTCAGTGGTTTCAGCTGAAGGCCACGTGTGCAGAGTTCAGTTTAGAAAGAAGGCCTACAGATACAGAGAGCCTGTCGGCTTTTGTTCAAGGTACAACATTATGGTTTATCTACTGAACAATGTAGTACAAATAACATGTATGATATGCTAATCAATATATTTCTCCTCCCCAAAAGAAAAAAAAATGTACAAATTTATTTTTGCTTTAAAAAAAATCGAAAGCCCTACAAAATCTCTGATGTAGGGGTCTGAATTCAAACACAGCATCGGCTCCAGCGTGGGAGAGAGACCGCCTTAGCAGTGTGGGAGACCACCTTAGCAGTGTGGGAGACCGCCTTAGCAGTGTGGCCACCTTAGCAGTATGGGAATAGCCATCTTAGCAGTGTGAGAATGGCCGCTTTAACAGTGTGGGAATGGCCACCTTAACAGTGTGAGAATGGCCGCCTTAGCAGTGTGAGAATGGCCGCCTTAGCAGTGTGAGAATGGCCACCTAGCAGTGTGGGAATGGCCGCCTTAGCAGTGTGAGAATGGCCACCTTAACAGTGTGGGAATGGCCACGTAAGCAGTGTGGGAATGGCCGCCTTAGCAGTGTGAGAATGGCTACCTAGCAGTGTGGGAATGGCCGCCTTAGCAGTGTGGGAATGGCCACCTTAGCAGTGTGGGAATGGCCGCCTTAGCAGTGTGGGAATGGCCACCTTAACTGTGTGGGAATGGCCACGTAAGCAGTGTGGGAATGGCCGCCTTAGCAGTGTGAGAATGGCCACCTAGCAGTGTGGGAATGACCACCTTAGCAGTGTGAGAATGGCCACCTTAGCAGTGTGGGAATGGCCACCTTAGCAGTGTGGGAATGGCCAGCTTAGCAGTGTGAGAATGGCCAACTTAGCAGTGTGGGAATGGCCCCCTAGCAGTGTGGGAATGGCCGCCTTAGCAGTGTGGGAATGGCCGCCTTAGCAGTGTGGGAATGGCCACCTTAACAGTGTGGGAATGGCCGCCTTAGCAGTGTGGGAATGGCGACGTAAGCAGTGTGGGAACGGCCACCTTAGCAGTGTGAGAATGGCCGCCTTAGCAGTGTGGGAATGGCGACGTAAGCAGTGTGGGAACGGCCACCTTAGCAGTGTGAGAATGGCCGCCTAGCAGTGTGAGAATGGCCACCTTAGCAGTGTGGGAATGGCCACCTTAGCAGTGTGGGAATGGCCGCCTTAACAGTGTGGGAATGGCCACCTTAGCAGTGTGGGAATGGCCGCCTTAACAGTGTGGGAATGGCCACCTTAGCAGTGTGAGAATGGCCACCTTAACAGTGTGGGAATGGCCACCTTAGCAGTGTGGGAATGGCCGCCTTAACAGTGTGGGAATGGCCACCTTAGCAGTGTGAGAATGCAAATTAGCAGTGTGGGAATGGCTGCCTTAGCAGTGTGGGAATGGCCACCTTAACAGTGTGGGAATGGCCCCCTAGCAGTGTTAGAATGGCCGCCTTAACAGTGTGGGAATGGCCACCTTAACAGTATGGGAATGGCCACCTTAACAGTGTGGGAATGGCCACCTTAGCAGTGTGGGAATGGCCCCCTAGCAGTGTGGGAATGGCCACCTTAACAGTGTGAGAATGGCCGCCTAACAATGTGAGGATGGCCAAATTAGCAGTGTGGGAATGGCTGCCTTAGCAGTGTGGGAATGGCCCCCTAGCAGTGTGGGAATGGCCACCTTAACAGTGTGGGAATGGCCACCTTAACAGTGTGGGAATGGCCGCCTAGCAATGTGAGAATGGCCAAATAGCAGTGTGGGAATGGCCCCCTAGCAGTGTGAGAATGGCCGCCTTAACAGTGTGGGAATGGCCACCTTAACAGTATGGGAATGGCCACCTTAACAGTGTGGGAATGGCCGCCTTAGCAGTCCACAACATTAGAATCTACAGGATGTCCCCTTTCTAAAACATAACATGAATAATATAAATGAGTAATAACGCCAAACTTTGATTAGCGTGATTATACAACTCCCGTGGATGTGTTATTTTTATTCAGTTGTTTAAGTAGATACACATGTTGTATCGTAAATCTGCTTGAAATCCCTTGTTCTCCTGAGACTGTCCTGGAGAAGAGCGGCTGTACACTGTGCTCAGGGGTAGCTTGATAGGCAGCAAGACAACGCTGATGTTCAGCAGTGTTTGAAACTGGACTTTTCCAGCACCGAAAGGATCTGTTTATTACCTAATCATTCAACAGAAGATGACCAAAAATAATTGATTACAGTTTGGTAATTGATAAATGTTCTTAAATGTAGTAAAGACCCAGGACGCACACAGGTGTTTTTAGTTGAGCTGGTTGATTAGACTCAGGTCTCAGCTGTGTACACACTGTGATGACATCTCCCTGACTCTGTTGGTAGTTCAGTACCTCCTGTTAGTAGTTTAGTTGCACCTGTTAGTAGTTCAATAGCTCCTGTTAGTAGTTTAGTTGCGCCTGTTAGTAGTTTAGTTGCGCCTGTTAGTAGTTTAGTTGCGCCTGTTAGTAGTTCAGTAGCTCCTGTTAGTAGTCCAGTAGCTCCTGTTAGTAGTTTAGTTGCTCCTGTTAGTAGTTCAGTAGCTCCTGTTCGTAGTCCAGAAGCTCCTGTTCGTAGTTTAGTTGCTCCTGTTAGTAGTTTAGTTGCTCCTGTTAGTAGTTCAGTAGCTCCTGTTGGTAGTTCAGTAGCTCCTGTTGGTAGTCTAGTTGCTGCTGTTAGTAGTTTAGTTGCTCCTGTTAGTAGTTTAATTGCTCCTGTTAGTAGTTTAGTTGTTCCTGTTAGTAGTTCAGTTGCGCCTGTTAGTAGTTTAGTTGGACCTGTTAGTAGTTTAGTAGTGCCTGTTAGTAGTTTATTTGCTCCTGTTAGTAGTTTGGTTGCTCCTGTTAGTCGTTTAGTAGCTCCTGTAAGCAGTTTAGTTGCTCCTGTTAGCAGTTTAGTTGCTCCTGTTAGTAGTTTAATTGCACCTGTTAGTAGTTCAGTTGCGCCTGTTAGTAGTTTAGTTGCGCCTGTTAGTAGTTTATTTGCGCCTGTTAGTAGTTCAATAGCTCCTGTTAGTCGTTTAGTAGCTCCTGTAAGCAGTTTAGTTGCTCCTGTTAGCAGTTTAGTTGCTCCTGTTAGTAGTTTAATTGCACCTGTTAGTAGTTCAGTTGCGCCTGTTAGTAGTTCAGTTGCACCTGTTAGTAGTTTAGTTGTGCCTGTTAGTAGTTTAGTAGCGCCTGTTAGTAGTTTATTTGCTCCTGTTAGTAGTTTAGTTGCTCCTGTTAGTAGTTTAGTTGCACCTTTTAGTAGGAACAACTAACCTACTGGTTCTGTTGAGTACATGCATAGTACAAGATGACCTGTGTTGTACCATATTTAGCTCAACCCAATCTCAAACTCAGAAGGATATTCAGCTAAAGTAAACAAAAACACTTGGGCAGGTGTCCTGATTTTAGCAATAAAACAACAAACTTATGCAGATGGTTTAAAATTCTATTTATCTTAGAAACAAGTTTATTCTCTCTTAAAAAAGATGGCTTGCTAATGGGATGTTTAACTATTAGATGTCCCAGTTAATCTGTACAGCTCAAAGCACACGAGAGAAAAGAAGGCTTCTTATCATTTTGCTATACTTAATGTCCGTGTTCTTTTTTTTTGGAATTTTAAGAACGAAAATGTGTAAAACTCAGTTATTTTGGATGGTAGATTAAATATTGAACTGAGTCTGACAGAAATGAACATTTCGAATGCTAAGAGTCTACTGGCAAAGCCGTTGGGCCATGTAGTGTGATTTCATCAGCCTGCTCTCAGGTGCTTCTTACTATTACAGATAAGTCTTTATCCACTTTCTTACTATTACAGATAAGTCTTTATCCAGTTCCTTACTATTACAGATAAGTCTTCATCCAGTTCCTTACTATTACAGATAAGTCTTTATCCAGTTCCTTACTATTACAGATAAGTCTTTATCCAGTTCCTTACTATTACAGATAAGTCTTTATCCAGTTCCTTACTATTACAGATAAGTCTTTATCCAGTTCCTTACTATTACAGATAAGTCTTTATCCAGTTCCTTACTATTACAGATAAGTCTTTATCCAGTTCCTTACTATTACAGATAAGTCTTTATCCAGTTCCTTACTATTACAGATAAGTCTTTATCCAGGTTCTTACTATTACAGATAAGTCTTTATCCAGTTCCTTACTGTTACAGATAAGTCTTTATCCAGTTCCTTACTGTTACAGATAAGTCTTTATCCAGTTCCTTACTATTACAGATAAGTCTTTATCCAGTTCCTTACTATTACAGATAAGTCTTTATCCAGTTCCTTACTATTACAGATAAGTCTTTATCCAGTTTCTTACTATTACAGATAAGTCTTTATCCAGTTCCTTACTGTTACAGATAAGTCTTTATCCAGTTCCTTACTATTACAGATAAGTCTTTATCCAGGTTCTTACTATTACAGATAAGTCTTTATCCAGGTTCTTACTATTACAGATAAGTCTTTATCCAGTTCCTCACTGTTACAGATAAGTCTTTATCCAGTTCCTTACCATTACAGATAAGTCTTTATCCAGTTCCTTACTATTACAGATAAGTCTTTATCCAGTTCCTTACTGTTACAGATAAGTCTTTATCCAGTTCCTTACTATTACAGATAAGTCTTTATCCAGTTCCTTACTATTACAGATAAGTCTTTATCCAGTTCCTTACTATTACAGATAAGTCTTTATCCAGTTCCTTACTATTACAGATAAGTCTTTATCCAGTTCCTTACTATTACAGATAAGTCTTTATCCAGTTCCTTACTATTACAGATAAGTCTTTATCCAGTTCCTTACTATTACAGATAAGTCTTTATCCAGTTCCTTACTATTACAGATAAGTCTTTATCCAGTTTCTTACTATTACAGATAAGTCTTTATCCAGGTTCTTACTATTACAGATAAGTCTTCATCCTGGTTCTTACTATTACAGATAAGTCTTTATCCAGTTCCTTACTATTACAGATAAGTCTTTATCCAGTTCCTTACTATTACAGATAAGTCTTCATCCAGTTCCTTACTATTACAGATAAGTCTTCATCCAGTTCCTTACTATTACAGATAAGTCTTTATCCAGTTTCTTACTATTACAGATAAGTCTTTATCCAGTTCCTTACTATTACAGATAAGTCTTTATCCAGTTCCTTACTATTACAGATAAGTCTTTATCCAGTTCCTTACTATTACAGATAAGTCTTTATCCAGGTTCTTACTATTATAGACTCACTTTCATGTCTTCATGCAGTTTCTGCCTCGGTGTTCTCTGTTCTGTGACTGTTGACTCCTTCACCAAGGCACTGATCCATTATGGCAGGGACACACTGATGGAGAGACGTATTTCTAGAAAGGATTTCCAGTTCCACATTTTTCACCACCAAGTCGGCGGTTAACACCAACATACCGTGACAAACCCGCTTTTCCACCCTTTCCCCGGACCGGGTTTCCTCCTTTCACCAGGCAGGCTGCCCCATGCCGAGATGACGGGGGTCAGACAGGAATGATCCTCTGTGAGTGCTTTGAACTGGCCGTATTCCTCAGCTCTCATGCTGACATGGAATAAGATAATAATAATAATGAGGTGTTAATATGACCAGCCCTTCTCCCACGTGGGTCTGGGTGGAAGCCAGCAGGGTCTGCGGTCGAGGCCGTTCTGTAAATGACCACTGGTTTTTTCCACACATCTGTCGCTCCATGACTGCTGTTAAAATTAAAATTCAATTCTTGAATTCTACTCTCTCTGTCTCTCTTTCTCTGACAGCTGGTTGTTGCTGATGAGGTCCTGATTGGTCCTGGTGTTCACATCTGGTTTAACATCTGCTCCTGTTTGGAGTTATGCAACATGTCTAATCAATCCATCATATTGACTAGGATGCAGAATCGTGTGTGCCTCAACATGATACATATGATACACACACACACACACACACACACATATATATAGTATATAGATACTTATTATTACATGATGTGTTCTCTGAGTTGTGGGATAATCAACACTGGGGTTGTTGTGCATCACCTGCACATGAAGCCACCGGAAGTTTCCGCTTTTATTTTTAATCAAGCAGCGCTTAACATGGAATTATCTGTGTGTGTGTGTGTGTGTGTGTGTGTGTGTGTGTGTGTGTGTGTGTGTGTGTGTGTGTGAAATCCCTGCTGATGTAGAGCAAGCTGGACATGTGTAGCTGTCATCCTGCAGGCTGACCTGGGCTGGGAGTACGTTGTACTGTCTACATGTTTGTGTTGCATTGTATGTGTACTGTCTGTGTAAGCGTGTTAGCGTTTTGTGTGTGTTGTGTGTGTGTGTGTGTTCAGGGGGAGGTGCCTGTGTCCTGTCTGAATGGTTGCAGGAGGATTCTCTTATCAGTTTGGCCCCAGCTTGCAGGCTGCAGTGAGAGCCAGTTGTAAGGCTGCTACCTAGAGACGCCAGCTGCCATATTGTTCTGTTTAATTACCTCACACATGCACCCTGGGTGTGTGTGTGTGTGTGTGTGTTTGTGTGTGTGTGTGTGTGTGTGTGTGTTCTCTTGCATGAATTTGCTGGCTCTGTGTGCTGTCCTGCTGTCCTGTATTTAGTGACTGAGGGATTGTGGGAGATGGTTGCAGATGTTTGGAGATAGTTGGACATGGTTGGAGATGGTTGGAGATGTTTGGAGATAGTTGGACGTGGTTGGAGATGGTTGGAGATGTTTGGAGATGGGAGTCAAGACGGTGGGATTTGGTATTATAAGTCAAAATGGGTTTGAACACTCTTGCAGTCTCTGACTCACTGGTAGAACATTAACCTGCCCGGAGCACCTTTTGGAAACGGAGCATACGGAGCAGATGGGTGTGATGAGCAGCAGTGGGTGGAGAACATAGAGTCAAATGTAATGACGTTTTGGGCGTCTGGGTGGCGTGGCGGTCTATTCCATTGCCTGCTAGTATGGGGATCGCCGGTTCGAATCTCCGTGTTACCTTCGGCTTGGTCGGGCATCCCTACAGACACAATCAGCTCCATACGTAACTGTAGTCCTGAAAACGTTGCATCGGTTGCTCGCTCCTGCAGGTTTCTCCTCTATAACATCAGGAGGATTCGCCCATTCCTCACCGACGAGATGGCACAGGTGCTCATCCAGGCTCTGGTCACCTCCCAGCTGGACTACGGCAACTCCCTCCTTGCTGGCGCCCCGGCGTCGGCCATCAGACCTCTGGAGCTTGTTCAGAAAGCTGCAGCTCGTCTGGTGTTCAACCACCTTCTCCCACACAACTCACCTTCTCATGTCCCTACTCTGGCTCCCAGGAGCTGCTCGCATCCAGTTTAACACTCTGGTGCTGGCCTACAGGGCAGTGAAAGGAACAGCTCCTTCCTATCTCCAGGCCATGGTCAAGCCCTACACCCCCACCCCACCACTTGGCTCTGCTGCCTCGGGACGCCTGGTTGCCCCGTCGCTCAGAGGCCCCTGCTGCCGATCGACCCGGTCCCGGCTCGGTTCTGTCCTGGCCCCACAGTGGTGGAATGAACTCCCCACTGATGTCAGGACAGTGGAGTCGCTGCCCATCTTTCACCGCAGGTTGAAAACTCACCTCTTCAAGAACTACCACCCTGTTACTTGCTCCTTACCACTTATTGTATTCACTCATTAGAAAAAACAAAACAATCTCTTTCTTGCGCTTTTACTTTGGCACTGGTTTTGCTCTTAGATGCTTGTTTAGATGCACTTATGACCTCTGAAGACTAGTAGTTCTCCTGATCTCCCACGTTAAATGATGCACTTATTGTAAGTCGCTTTGGATAAAAGCGTCGGCTAAATGACTGGAATGTCATGTAATGTCGTGTCATGTAATGTCATGTCATGTAGTCCACGGACATCTGGTTTCTACTGCAGCGGTCACACCAGTTTCCTGTTTGTTGGCGTGTGCTATTGACAATGGCATATTTTTGGCGATGGCTGCAGGATTTACCATGGATAAATGTCCGACACATGCACACAACTGTCCACACACTTTCACCTGCACCTACCAGCAAACGGCTGAAACCTTTCCGCTTGTACATATCAAGTTACATCCACAATTATGAGGATGAGTGGACGGACGGATGGACGGACAGACAGAATTATGGGCGTAACTTGATATGTACAACTTGAAACTTTTCACCCGTTTGCTGGTAGGTGCAGGTGAAAGTGTGAGGACAGTTCTGTGCATGTCGTTGACATTTATCCATGGTAAATCCTGCAGGCATCGCCAAAAATATGCCATACTCCTGTCCTTCTTCGTTGAACCATATAACATAGCCCCTATAACATCACTCCTGACACTCTTCTCCTCCCACTCCACCCTGCCTGCACTCTCTTCTTCACCTCTCTACTGCACTCCCCGTTACTTTGGACAGTTGACCCCAGATATTTAAACTCATACACCTTCGCCACCTCCACTCCTTGCATCCTGACCATTCCACTGTCCTCCCTCTCATTCACGCATATGTATTCCGTCTTGCTCCTCCTGACTTTCATTCCTCTTCTCTCCAGTGCATACCTCCACCTCTCCAGGCTCTCCTCCACCTGCACCCTACTCCCACTACAGATCACAATGTCATCCACAAGCATCATCGTCCATGGAGACTCCTGCCTGATCTTGTCCGTCAACCTGTCCATCACCACTGCAAACAAGAAAGGGCTCAGAGCCGATCCTTGATGTAATCCCACCTCCACCTTGAACCCATCTGTCATTCCAACCACACACCTCACCACTGTCACACCGCCCTCATACACATCCTGCACCACTCCTACATACTTCTCTGCAACTCCCGACTTCCTCATACAATACCACACCTCCTCTCTCGGCACCCTGTCATATGCTTTCTCTAAATCTACAAAGACACAATGTACCTCCTTCTGGCCTTCTCTATACTTCTCCATCAATATTCTCAAAGCAAACACCACATCTGTGGTGCTCTTTCATGGCATGAACCCATACTGCTGCTGCTGATCATCACCTCTCCTCTTAACCTAGCTTCTACTACTCTTTCATCATCACCTCTCCTCTTAACCTAGCTTGTATTACTCTTTCATTATCACCTCTCCTCTTAACCTAGCTTCTATTACTCTTTCATCGTCACCTCTCCTCTTAACCTAGCTTGTATTACTCTTTCATTATCACCTCTCCTCTTAACCTAGCTTGTATTACTCTTTCATCGTCACCTCTCCTCTTAACCTAGCTTCTATTACTCTTTCCTACAGGAAAAAATGCTAAAAAGTCTACCTAATGAAAACGTTTTGCCTGTCAGTCTGTGGATGTGCGGTCTCCTTGCTGGACCCTCACATGGATGCCACCAAGTCTAATATGAATTTGTACTTTCCAAAAAGAAAATGTTTGGTATGGCCGCAGTCTAGTAGCTCTGCCTTCGCTCATGTCCTGAAAAACCAGTCAGGTCAACTCCGCCCTCAGACGAGAGAGAGACCTAGAGAGAGAGAGAGAGAGAGAGAGAGAGAGCGCACACACACACACAGACACACACACACACACACACAGAGAATGGCCTCCGTAAAAGAGAAATAAAACTCTTCCTGACGACTTGCATCTGCAGGAGGCTGTGAGTAGTCAGCCTGTATTGTGCCGAGACTCTGGGCTGGGCCAAGTGATAAGTGTGATGAAAAATGGCCGTAAACAAATGTAGTGCAAATAACTGCCTTTGTTGTAACATGTTGAGTTAACCTTTCTGAGCTGACTTTAAAAAGGGCTGTTTGTGCCTACCTTGGACTTCAGGCTGATAGTGTTATCATGTTCTGTACTTTATTTGGTGTTTGGAACGCCTGCAGTTAGCAGAAACTAGGCTCATCAGTGGTACACGTGGCATCATACTACAAAGTACATTTGACATCTGTGGTATATAGTTAAAAACATGACTGAAGAAGTATAAAAATGAACCTAACCGAGTTATTTACTATAATAAAACTATGAACACACATGTGCTGGACACCCCAGAAGTCCCTTCACAGCTCTGTATGTCTTCCCCTCTGCAGAAAGGACCATTACTCATGTTCCTTCCTTTTACTCTGGCCTCACAGTGATGCTCTGTCCAGTCACGCACAGGCCGGCATCACATGGACCTCATGTGTGCTCACGGTGTGTTTGGATCCGGTCTCGTTACAGGTTTAGGCTACAGCTACGTGGTAGGTTGTTCTTTACAAAGTGTCAATAAAAGTGAGCAAACACCGAGCACCACGGCAGTTGCTTGTGGGTTGCTGGAGCTGCTATTCAGTTCCTGCCGTGACTTTGGCATGGTCCATCTGCACCTGCCCCGCTGCAATGGTTTTGCCTAAAAATGACACAGTCGCAGCATGAACTCACATTTCTTTGGCTTTAACAAACATTTTATTGTCCAGCAAGTGCTTAAGTCCTGGACGAAGGTGCAGCTGGTGTGAGACACAAGGTCCGCTGAGTAGACTAGAATGTCACACAAACACAAACCATCCGAGCACGTCTCTTAAAACCTCATTAACTAGGACCTGGGGCATTAGTCAGACCAAAGGGCATTACTACATATTCACAGTGTCTGGGTGGAGTGTTGCATCTTCCACTCGTCTCCGTCTCTAACGCTACAAGGTGGTGCTTCCCCATCTCTCACGGTACGAGGTGGTGCTTCCCCGTCTCTAATGGTACGAGGTGGTGGTTCCCCGTCTCTAATGGTACGAGGTGGTGGTTCCCCGTCTCTAATGGTACGAGGTGGTGGTTCCCCGTCTCTAATGGTACGAGGTGGTGGTTCCCCGTCTCTAATGGTACGAGGTGGTGGTTCCCCGTCTCTAATGGTACGAGGTGGTGGTTCTCTGTCTCTGATGGTACAAGATGGTGGTTCCCCATCTCTCACGGTACTAGGTGGTGGTTCCCCATCTCTCACGGTACGAGGTGGTGGTTCCCCCTGTGATGGTATGAGGTGGTGGTTCCCCGTCTCTAATGGTACGAAGTGGTGGTTCTCTGTCTCTAACGGTACAAGATGGTGGTTCCCCGTCTCTAATGGTACGAGGTAGTGGTTCCCCATCTCTGATGGTACGAGGTGGTGGTTCCCCGTCTCTAATGGTACAAGATGGTGGTTCCCCGTCTCTAATGGTACGAGGTGGTGGTTCCCCGTCTCTAATGGTACAAGATGGTGGTTCCCCATCTCTCACGGTACGAGGTGGTGGTTCCCCGTCTCTCATGGTACGAGGTGGTGGTTCCTCATCTTTCATGTTATGAGGTGGTGGTTCCCCGTCTCTCATGGTACGAGGTGGTGGTTCCCTGTTTCTAATGCTACGAGGCTGTGGTTCCCCTTCTCTAACGGTACAACGGTACAAGTGGTGGTCCCCCGTCTCTCATGGTACGAGGTGGTGGTTCCCCGTCTCTAATGGTACGAAGTGGTGGTTCTCTGTCTCTAATGGTACAAGATGGTGGTTCCTCATCTCTCATGGTATGAGGTGGTGGTTCCCCGTCTCTCATGGTACGAGGTGGTGGTTCCCTGTCTCTAATGCTACGAGGCTGTGGTTCCCCTTCTCTAACGGTACAACGGTACAAGTGGTGGTCCCCCGTCTCTCATGGTACGAGGTGGTGGTTCCCCATCTCTAATGGTACGAAGTGGTGGTTCTCTGTCTCTAATGGTACAAGATGGTGGTTCCCCATCTCTCACGGTACGAGGTGGTGGTTCCCCGTCTCTAATGGTTCGAGGTGGTGGTTCCCCGTCTCTCATGGTTCGAGGTGGTGGTTCCCTGTCTCTAATGCTACAAGGTGGTGGTTCTCCTTCTCTAACGGTACAACGGTACAAGTGGTGATTCCCCATCTCTGATGGTACGAGGTGGTGGTTCCCCGTCTCTAATAGTACGAGGTGGTGGTTCCCCGTCTCTAATGGTACGAGGTGGTTCTCCATCTCTAATGGTACGAGGTGGTGGTTCTCTGTCTCTAATGGTACGAGGTGGTGCTTCCCCATCTCTAATGGTAGGAGGTGGTGGTTCTCCGTCTCTAATGGTACGAGGTGGTGGTTCTCTGTCTCTAATGGTACGAGGTGGTGGTTCTCCGTCTCTCATGGTAGGAGGTGGTGGTTCTCCATCTCTAATGGTACGAGGTGGTGGTTCTCTGTCTCTCATGGTAGGAGGTGGTGGGCATGCCGCAGATCCAGTTTAGGAACAAACCTTTGCTCTGTGAAGGTGGGCGAAAGCAGAGATGATTAGAGGTTCAAGCTGGAGGATTTGGATATTTGTTCGTTGGGTTTCAGTTTGGGGATCTGGATATTCAGTGTTTTGTTTTCTCCTTCATGTAAGCTATCAATAAAAGCGAAATGCAGAATAACATGTTTCAGCCCATCCTTGTACTATATTTATACTTTATACCATATTTATACTTTTTAATTGCACTGTTAAAATGTGGAAATATTTTTTCCTGAAAACTTGATCGATGACATTCAGACTAACACCAGTAACATATACGTACACACGTTTAGAGAACAAACAGGATAAAAGAGGGAACAGGTTGCCCGGGAGATCAGTTATATGAAAATAAAAAGGGATCGCGCAAGAAGCTTTTTACAAACAACAGAAGCCAAATAATACGTAGGAGGGAAAAACAAACACATTATTTTACACAGGTTATTAGTTCAGTAGCATTAGTCGATCATTTTAAACGTTTCACATATTGTTCAGGTCTGTGTTGCATTTCTGTTTTTCAGCTCGACTAGAGAACTGTAACAGAGGTTAGAAACAAGGTCAGCTTTGGTTTTCTGTTGGTCCGTTTCATTTTATGTATGTGGAATTTGCCAAAACGTATAATAAACAGTGGGATTAAATAGCTAACATTTTGTCCACTGAGTTATTTTCAAATTAAAGTAAAATATCACTACCATAAAGCATGACCGTTTGAGTTGTTTTCCTAGATAGAAAGTTTTGCATATCAATCCGAGGTATTTTGGAATACCTACAGTGGAAAATAAATGAGAAACTGTTTCTTTGTTCAAACCACAAGTCACAAGAATAATTGATATTCAGTTTAAACCTTCCCACCACATGCTTTACAGGATACATTCTCTGTAAACATTTAAATGACACCTCTTTTATTTTATTGTAAATACAGCATTTGTCTGATATTCTCCACGCCTTTTTCCAGTTCAAGTCACCATAAACAGAAGAGCAGAACATTTGCATAGGGGAATATTATTCTCTACCAGGTATTCCGGATTTGTTTATTCCTACATGTTTTATTTAGGACATCCATATCTCCAGTCTAAAGACCGAGTTGTATCATCATGAGCTTCTCGGAAGCTGTGAAGCGCCTTCTGGAACAGCATCCACACAAACACATACTATTCTGTCAGTGTAACACGTCTTTATTCAAACGTTGCCGAGCCTGAATGATACTGTTGTCAAACCATTTCTGAATAAACACAGTTTTGTGTTTTAACTGGATATGTTTGTTGTTCCATATGTAAGATCTGTGTGGTCAGAAGTTGTACTTACAGGCCTAGGTCCATGTTAATAGTGCCTGTTGGTGAAAATCAGCTAGTTTGGTAGGGAATTTTTCTACGGACTAGTTACATTTCAGAAGAAATTCAATCCCACCAACATTACTAGATAAGTATTTGGGTACTGACTGACTAAGTAAATTGTGGAAATACAGTGCATCCGGAAAGTATTCACACCCCTTCACTTTCCCCACATTTTGTTATGTTACAGCCTTATTCCAAAATGGATTAAATTCCTTTTTTTTCTCATCAATCTACACACAATACCTCATAATGACAAAGTTAAAAAGGTTTTGTAGAAATTTTTGCAAATTTGTTAAAAATAAAAAACTGAAATATTGCATGTACATAAGTATTCACACCCTTTGCTATGACACTGAAAATTGAGCTCAGGTTCGTCCTGTTTCCACTGATCATCCTTGAGATGTTTCTACATCTTGATTGGAGTCCACCTCTAGTAAATTCAATGGATCGGACATGATTTGGAAAGGCACACACCTGTCTATATAAGGTCCCACTGTTGACAGTGCATGTCAGAGCAGAAACCAAGCCATGAAGTCAAAGGAATTGTCTGTGGACCTCCGAGACAGGATTGTATCGAGGCACAGATCTGGGGAAGGGTACAAAAAAATTTCTACAGCTTTGAAGGTCCCGAAGAGCACAGTGGTCTCCATCATTCGTAAATGGAAGAAGTTTGGATCCACCAGGACTCTTCCTAGAGCTGGCCGCCCAGCCAAACTGAGCAATCGGGGGAGAAGGGCCTTGGTCAGGAAGGTGACCAAGAACCCAATGGTCACGCTGACAGAGCTCCAGCATTCCTCTGTGGAGATGGGAGAACCTTCCAGAAGGACAACCATCTCTGCAGCACTCCACCAATCAGGCCTTTATGGTAGAGTGGCCAGACGGAAGCCTCTGCTCAGTAAAAGGCACATGACAGCCCGCTTGGAGTTTGCCAGAAAGCACCTAAAGGACTCTCAGACCATGAGAGACAAGATTCTCTGGTCTGATGAAACCAAGATTGAACTCTTTGGCCTGAATGCCAAACGTCACGTCTGGAGGAAACCAGGCACCTCTCATCACCTTGCTAATACCATCCCTACAGTGAAGCATGGTGGTGGCAGCATCATGCTGTGGGGATGTTCTTCAGCGGCAGGAACTGGGAGACTAGTCAGGATCGAGGGAAAGATGAATGGAGCAAAGTACAGAGAGATCCTTGATGAAAACCTGCTCCAGAGCGCTCAGGACCTCAGACTGGGGCGAAGGTTTACCTTTCAACACGACAACGACCCTAAGCACACAGCCAAGACAACGAAGGAGTGGCTTCGGGACAAGTCTGTGAATGTCCTTGAGTGGCCCAGCCAGAGTCCAGACTTGAACCCCATTGAACATCTCTGGAAAGACCTGAAAATATCTGTGCAGCGACGCTCCCCATCTGACCTTACAGAGCTGGAGAGGATCTGCAGAGGAGAATGGGAGAAATACCCCAAATATAGGTGTGGCAAGCTTGTAGCTTCATACCCAAGAAGACTTGAGGCTGTAATCGCTGCTGCCAAGGGTGCCACAACCAAGTACTGAGTAAAGGGTGTGAATACTTATGTACATGCAATATTTCAGTTTTTTATTTTTAATAAATTTGCAAACATTTCTACAAAACCTTTTTCGCTTTGTCATTATGGGGTATTGTGTGTAGATTGATGAGGAAAAAAAGGGGATTTAATCCATTTTGGAATAAGGCTGTAACATAACAACATGTGGGGAAAGTGAAGGGGTGGGCATACTTTACCGGATGCGCTGTATGTACCGTCTCAGCCGCGGCCCCTTCCACCCCTCTCGCGCTCAGCAGTGACGTCACGCTTCAGGTCAGCTTGGCCGTTAAAGGGAAGACAAAATGCACAATTCCTTTTTATTATTATATAACTGATTTCCTTGGCAACCAGTTTCTCTTTCTATTCCTTCTGTTCTTTAAACTTGTGTATATGTTACTGTTGTTTGTCTGAATTTCATCGATAAAGTTTTGAGGGGAAAAAAGGACACCAAACTACTTCCGGGTTCCGGAAGCAAGAAAGAAAAAGGAATCAAAATGGCGACGACCTCAGCGGTGTGGCGGCGGCACGTTAAACGGAGCGATGGCCAGATAGCAGTGTGCCAGATGTGCAGGTTGCAACTGGCCCGCCACGGTGGCGCCACCCGCAAGATAAACCACCTGAGCGCTGTAAGTTGTAGGCTGGTCTGACACGGCGTGAAACCCGAGACTACACTAGCTAGCTAGCTAACTTAGCTTAGCTCATGTCTGTTTTCCAGTCGCCATTACCAAGCCCGTTACACGTGAGAAAACGAATAGTTAAAATAAAACGTAAGGCCCGTCCGGGTAGCGTAGTGGTCTATTCCCTTGCCTACTAGCACGGGGATCGCCGGTTCGAATCCCCGTGGTGCCTCCGGCTTGGTCGGGCGTCCCTACAGACACAGTTGGCCGTATCTGCGGGTGGGAAGCCGGATGTGGGTATGTGTCCTGATCGCCGTACTACCGCCCCCCTGTGGTCGGTCGGGGCGCCTGCTCGGGGGGGGGGGCGGGGGGAATAGCTAGCGTGATTCTCCCATGCGCTACGTCCCCCCTGGTGAAACTCCTCACTGTCAGGTGAAAAGAAGTGGCTGGTGACTCCACATGTATGGGAGGAGGCATGTGGTAGCCTGCAGCCCTCCCCGGATCAGCAGAGGGGGTGGAGCAGAGACCGGGACGGCTCAGAAGAGTGAGGTGATTGGCCAAGTACAATTGGGGAGAAAAGGGGTGGGGTGGAGTGGGGGGGGGGTCAAAAAAACAAAACATAACGAGCTGTGCTGTTTTGGCCAAATCGTGTGTGCTCTCCACGCACCACTCTCACGTGTACCATGATATGTTGTCATATGTGCAGTATCATGTTTTACACATCTGTTAAGATATGATAAATCTTGTAGTGTGGGCCAGGCTTTACACTGTAGACCCTACTAGACAGAGAGAGAGAGAGAGAGAGAGATAGCTAGAGAGAGAGAGCGAGAGAGAGAGATAAGATAGCTAGAGAGAGAGAGAGAGAGAGAGAGGCAGAGAGAGCTTAAAGCCCTGTGCGCACTCTCTCTCTCTCTCTCTCTCTCTCTCTCTCTCTCTCTAGCTATCTTATCTCTCTCTCTCTCTCTCTCTGTCTGTCTGTCTGTCTTGCAGTCAGAAGACAGAACAGGACTTGTGGACAGAACTTGTGAGTTAGATGTGATTATGTGTCAGTGTGCCGGTATTCCAACAGATGACTTATGTGTTCACTACGGCATCTCATTACCTCTGCCAGTTATTCCTCTGCTAGTTATTCCTCTCTGTTATTCCTCTGCTAGTTATTCCTCTCTGTTATTCCTCTGCCAGTAATTCCTCTGCCAGTTATTCCTGTGCCAGTAATTCCTCTGCCAGTTATTCATCTGCTAGTTATTCCTCTGCCAGTTATTCTTCTCTTCGTTATTCCTCTGCTAGTTATTCCTCTCAGTTATTTCTCTGCTAGTTATTCCTCTGCCAGTTATTCATCTGTTATTCCTCTGCCAGTTATTCATCTCTCAGTTATTCCTCTGCTAGTTATTACTCTCTGTTATCCCTCTGCTAGTTATTCCTCTGCCAGTTATTCCTCTCTGTTATTCATCTGCCAGTTATTCCTCTGCTAGTTATTCTTCTCTGTTATTCCTCTGCCAGTTATTCCTCTCTCAGTTATTACTCTGCCAGTTATTCCTCTCTCATTTATTCCTCTGCTAGTTATTCCTCTCTCAGTTATTCCTCT
Source organism: Lampris megalopsis (assembly GCA_022114975.2). NCBI lineage: Eukaryota > Metazoa > Chordata > Actinopteri > Lampriformes > Lampridae > Lampris > Lampris megalopsis. The sequence continues at coordinate 4,132,239 of JAJHIY020000264.1, read as the reverse complement.
GCCAGTTATTCCCCTGATAGTTATTCCTCTGCCAGTTATTCCTCTCTGTTATTCCCCTGCCAGTTATTCCTCTGCTAGTTATTCCTCTCTCAGTTATTCCTCTGCTAGTTATTCATCTGCTAGTTATTCCTCTGCCAGTTATTTCTCTCTGTTATTCCTCTGCCAGTTATTCCTCTGCTAGTTATTCTTCTCTGTTATTCCTCTGCCAGTTATTCCTCTCTCAGTTATTCCTCTGCTATTCATTCCTCTGCCGCTTACTCCTCTCTCAGTTATTACTCTGCCAGTTATTCCTCTCTCAGTTATTCCTCTGCCAGTTATTCCCCTGATAGTTATGCCTCTGCCAGTTATTCCTCTCTGTTATTCCTCTGCCAGTTATTCCTCTGCTAGTTATTCCTCTCTCAGTTATTCCTCTGCTAGTTATTCATCTGCTAGTTATTCCTCTGCCAGTTATTCCTCTGCTATTCATTCATCTGCCACTTACTCCTCTCTCAGTTATTACTCTGCCAGTTATTCCTCTGCTAGTTATTGCTCTACCAGTTATTCCTCTCTCAGTTATTCCTCTGCTAGTTATTCCTCTCTGTTATTCCCCTGCCACTTTTTCCTCTCTGTTATTCCTCTGCCAGTTATTCCTCTGTCAGTTATTCCCCTGATAGTTATTCCTCTGCCAGTTATTCCTCTCTGTTATTCCTCTACCAGTTATTCCCCTGCTAGAGTATTCTTCTCTGTTATTCTTCTGCCAGTTATTCCTCTGCCAGTTATTCATCTGCTAGTTATTCCTCTCTCAGTTATTCCTCTGCTAGTTATTCCTCTGCCAGTTATTTCTCTCTGTTATTCCTCTGCTAGTTATTCCTCTGCCAGTTATTCCTCTCTCAGTTATTCCTCTGCCAGTTATTCCTCTGCTATTCATTCATCTGCCACTTACTCCTCTCTCAGTTATTACTCTGCCAGTTATTCCTCTGCTAGTTATTCCTCTACCAGTTATTCCTCTGCCAGTTATTCCCCTGATAGTTATTCCTCTGCCAGTTATTCCCCTGATATTTATTCCTCCACCAGTTATTCCTCTTCTAGTTATTCCTCTCTTTTATTCCTCTGCCAGTTATTCCTGCGGCTGCATCTCTGTCACAGCATCTGGACTCACAGTTGCAGTGAGGACGGTAAACAGTGTGACACAAGCGTCTGTCGTGAGTTTACACATTTGATTCTGTGGAGAAATGATCGTGTCATGGTCTCCCTGGTCCCGTTGCCTCTGCTTTCGTCAGAGCGGTAATAAATGTGTAATAACAATAGAGAAAAGCAGATATGGAGCATTATTTTGCCTGTTTTGGTAGCTTGCCTCAGGATAAGCGGTCAAGATAATGGATAGATGTGTAGCTTGCCTCAGAAGGATATTAGAGAGAGAGAGACTGATGGGTGGAGGAAAAAAAATCACTGGAAAAAGTTATGTGGTACAACACAAAAAGAAAGAGAGGGCAGTCTTGTCTTTCTGCCACCCGGTCTGTTAATCCGGTCCTGCCACAGTTGCCCACAGGCTCATCTGCAGCACCAGACATGCTAGCATGGCTCCCAGCATATCTGACAGAGGAGCGGCTGTAATCTGGCGTCTGGCAGATTACTGACGGAGCACAGCGGCATGGAAACGAGGTTAGGCAGCCAGTGCTTCACAGAGGTCGACCCTAATCCCCAAATCCCTCCATCCACCACCCTGGCAGAGGTCACCCACACTGGCGCTGATTGACTAGAGATAATTCCAGCAGTTTCATGGACATTAGAGATCGACCAACCCAGTATCAGTATGGAGCAGGTTTTTTTTATTTTTTGTTTTTTGTTTTGGGTGGGGGGGGGGTGTATAAGTCTGATGGAATCAAAGCCTTGCTAGAGGAGGTGTCCTCCATTTTACTGCCCAGTGATGCCAGGCAGGAAGTTATGGACTAGTGAGACTGAACCTCTGTCTTTTACAACGGGAGACTTGTACATCTCAGCTTCCCTTATACAAACCCCAATTCCAGTGAAGTTGGGACGTTGTGTAAAACGTGAATAAAAACAGAATACAATGATTTGCAAATCCTTTTCCACCTCTATTCAGCTGAATACACTACAAAGACAAGATGTTTAAGGTTCAAACTGATAAACTTTATTGTTTTTTGTAAATATTCCCTCATTGTGAATGTGATGCCTGCAACACGTTCCAAAGAAGCTGGGACAGGGGCATGTTCACCACCGTGTTACACCACCTTTCCTTTTAACAACACCCAATAAGCGTTTGGGAACTGAGGACACTACTGTTGAAGCTTTGTAGGTGGAATTCTTTCCCATTCTTGCTGATGTACGACTTCAGTTGCTCAACAGTCCGGGGTCTCCGTTGTCGTATTGTGCGCTTCATAATGCACCACACATGTTCAGTGGGAGACAGGTCTGGACTGCAGGCAGGCCAGTCCAGTACCCGCACTCTTTTACTACGAAGCCCCGCTGGTGGAACACCTGCAGAATGTGTCTTGGCATTGTCTTGCTGAAATAAGCAGGGACGTCCCTGAAAAAGACGTCGCTTGGATGGCCGCACATGTTGCTCCAAAACCTGTATGTACCTTTCAGCATTAATGGTGCCTTCCCAGATGTGCAAGTTACCCATGATGCCATGGGCCCTAACACCCCCATACCACCACAGATGCTGGCTTTTGGACTCTGCGCTGATAACAATCTGGATGGTCCTTTTCCTCTTTAGCCCGGAGGACACGACGTCCATGATTTCCAAAAACAATGTGAAATGTGGACTCGTCAGACCACAGCACACTTGTCCACTTGGCGTCAGTCCATCTCAGAGGAGCTCGGGCCAGAGAAGCCGGCGGTGTTTCTGGGTGGTGTTGATATCTGGCTTTGGCTTTGCATGGGAGAGTTTTAACTTGCACTTGTAGATGTAGTGACCAACTGTGTTAACTGACGATGGTTTTCCCAAGTGCTCCTGAGCCCACGTGGTCATATCCTTTACACAATGATGTGGGTTTTTAATGCAGTGCCGCCTGAGGGGTCGAAGGTCACGGGCATTCAGTGTTGGTTTTGGGCCTTGCCGCTTACGTGCAGATATTTCTCCAGATTCTCTGAATCTTGTGATGATATTATGGACTGTAGGTGATGAAATCCCTACATTCCTTGCAGTTGTACGTTGAGAAACGTTGTTCTTAAACTGTTGGACTATTTGCTCACACAGTTGTTCACAAAGTGGTGGCCCTCGCCCCATCCTTGCTTGTGAACGACTGAGCCTTTCAGGGATGTTCCTTTTATACCCAATCATGACACTCCCCTGTTTCCAGTGAACCTGTTCACCTGTGGAATGTTCCCAACAGGTGGTTTTTGAGCATTCCTCAACTTTCCCCGTCTTTTGTTGCCCCTGTCCCAGCTTCTTTGGAACGTGTTGCAGGCATCACATTCACCATGAGTGAATATTTGCAAAACACAATAAAGTTTATCAGTTTGAACATTAAATATCTTGTCTTTGCAGTGTATTCAATTGAATATCGTCAAAAAGGATTTGCAAATTATTGTATTCTGTTTTTATTCACCTTTTACACAACGTCCCAACTTCATTGGAATTGGGGTTTCTACATCCATCCATCATCCATCCATCCATCCATTATCCGAACCGCTTATCCTGCTCTCAGGGTCACGGGATGCTGGAGCCTCCCCCAGCAGTCACTGGGCAGCAGGCGCGGAGACACCCGGGACAGGCCGTCAGGCCGTCACAGGGCCGGCTCACACACACACACACACATTCACACCTAGGGACAATTTAGTACAGCCGATTCACCTGACCTACAAGTCTTTGAGTCACCTGACCTACAAGTCTTTGAGTCACCTGACTGACATGTCTTTGATTCACCTGACCGACGTGTCTTTGAGCCACCTGACCGACATGTCTTTGAGTCACCTGACCGACATGTCTGTGATTCACCTGACCTACATGTCTTTGAGTCACCTGACCTACATGTGTTTGGACTGTGGGAGGAAACCAGAGCCCCCGGAGGAAACCCACGCAGACACGTGGAAAACATGTAAACTCCACACAGAGGACGACCCAGGACGACCCCCAAGGTTGGACTATCCCAGGGCTCGAACCCAGGACCTTCTTGCTGTGAGGAGACTGCACTAACCACTGCGCCTCCTTTTACAAACGATCACTTGGATTTCACGTGTAGGAACACTGGTTAGTGGTACACAACGTGGCGTGTTAAAGTTTGTTACAAAGGGCGCCGTTTTCACAGTAAAGGGCCTTTTTTCCATCTGTTGCGCTCCCTCACAAAAACCCCGTTGTGCGTCTGTTGCTGTGTGCACGAGTGTGTGTATTATAGTGCACATGTGTCTGTAAACACACATGGATTTGCTGTATGAGACAGAGAAATAATGGGATGTTGTATCATAACACACACTTTGTCTAAATGAACGATAACAAGCATGTCTGAACTAAATGATCTGGACACATGAGGCGTAAATGTGTGAAATGAGTTGTGGTTTGATGTTGTACTTTACATTAAGAAAACACCCTGTGGTGACCGGGGGTGTTTCCACATCAGCAGCACCACGCGACACATGCTGCACCACGCGACACATGCTGCACCAGCTCACAGGGCCGCTGGTGTGCAGGTGGTGAAACCAACTAAACACTGTTAAGTTTGAACTATACACCTCCACCCTGTCTTCTCGTCTCTCCCTGTCTCGCTCTCCGTCACGTAGAAGACGTCATGGGGTTGGTGGGTTTTGTGGGACAAACTGGTGGTTGTCTACCATCTCCCATGCCCTGCTAGTGTGTTCGTGCTGGTGGTCCTGAATATGAATAGAGCAGGTGGCGCAGTGGTCAGTGCGGTCGCCTCACAGCAAGAAGGTCCTGGGTTCGAGCCCCGGGATTGTCCAACCTTGGGGGTCGTCCCGGGTGGTCCCCTGTGTGGAGTTTGCATGTTCTCCTCGTGTCTGCGTGGGTTTCCTCCGGGGGCTCCAGTTTCCTCCCACAGTCCAAAGACATGCAGGTCAGGTGACTCGGCCGTACTACATTGCCCGTAGGTATGAATGTGTGCGTGTGTCCGTGTGTGTGTCGGCCCTTTGATGGCCTGGCGGCTTGTCCAGGCGGCCCGTCCAGGGTGTCTCCCCGCCTGCCGCCCAATGACTGCTGGGATAGCCTTCAGCATCCCCGCGACCCTGAGAGCAGGATAAGTGGTTTGGATAATAGATGGATGGATGGAGCAGGAATGTGCCCAGAGTGGAAGGAGTTTGTGTAGATGGAGATGAGGACGGTAGATGGAGATGGTGTGGTGGTGCTCGTCACCACAGCAGTGAAATGAGTGGCGATGGCTTCTGACTGCTGGCTTTTTCCTGTTTTCAGCTGTGAGGGAGTCGGACCTACTTCATTCAAAACCACCACAGTTGACCGTCAGCCAGCTTGTAAAATTCCAGCGTGAGTCTCGTGTAACCCCACAGAGCGGCTGGGCCATGACTCGGGCGTTCGGAGAGCAAGTCTCTCAGTCTGTATTACGTTCATCTCACTTATTCCTCGCCAGCCTGGCGCTGTGCGTTGACCAGCAAGCTGACACTTCACGGCTAATGGCGGTCTCGGTGGATTGCTGCGTTAATGCAGTGTCCGGTTCCATTTCCTGCTTATTAGTGCAGAATGATGACGGCAGCTTTCCCCGGGAGCGAACGTCCCGTGGCAGGTCCAACATGAACAACATCCTCCCGGTGGTTTGTGCTCTGCAGGGAGGAAGTGCGGCGCTCAGCTAGCTGCTGGTCACTCAGCAGCTCTCTGCTCTGTGCTGAGGCGGATGTGGAAACAGACACAGACGGTATGTCAGTACTACCCCTGGGCAGCTAGGGTCATTAACTCTAATGGCTTGCCACACACCAGCGGCTACGTCAGCTGTGGTCTGCGTGGTTGGTGTCCGGGTGATGTGGTGTTGGAGGGTTATTTCTTATTTTCTACTCTTGCTGGACAATGTCCACCAACCTTGTTGTTTGGCAGTAAAAACACTTTGACTTTGAAAAGAACTTGGATAAGTGTGTGTATTATGAGGTGAGACTAGACATGTTCTGGTGACATGGTGGTAGAACTGAAATGTTGTTGCTCCCTGGTCTTCAACGCTGATGTACAGTAAAGTTCCCTGGTCTTCAGCGCTGATGTACAGTAAAGTTCCCTGGTCTTCAGCGCTGATGTACAGTAAAGTTCCCTGGTCTTCAGCGCTGATGTACAGTAAAGTTACCTGGTCTTAAACACTGAAGTACAGTAATGTTCCCTGGTCTTCAATGCTGACGTACAGTAATGTTCCCTGGTTTTCAATGCTGACGTACAGTAAAGTTCCCTGGTCTTCAATGCTGATGTACAGTAAAGTTCCCTGGTCTTCAGCGCTGACGTACAGTAAAGTGCCCTGGTCTTCAGCGCTGATGTACAGTAAAGTTCCCTGGTCTTCAGCGCTGATGTACAGTAAAGTTCCCTGGTCTTCAATGCTGACGTACAGTAAAGTTCCCTGGTCTTCAACGCTGATGTACAGTAAAGTTCCCTGGTCTTCAACGCTGATGTACAGTAAAGTTCCCTGGTCTTCAATGCTGATGTACAGTAAAGTTCCCTGGTCTTCAGCGCTGACGTACAGTAAAGTTCCCTGGTCTTCAATGCTGATGTACAGTAAAGTTCCCTGGTCTTCAGCGCTGATGTACAGTAAAGTTCCCTGGTCTTCAGCGCTGATGTACAGTAAAGTTCCCTGGTCTTCAGCGCTGATGTACAGTAAAGTTCCCTGGTCTTAAACACTGAAGTACAGTAAAGTTCCCTGGTCTTCAACGCTGATGTACAGTAAAGTTCCCTGGTCTTCAATGCTGATGTACAGTAAAGTGCCCTGGTCTTCAGTGCTGATGTACAGTAAAGTTCCCTGGTCTTCAATGCTGACGTACAGTAAAGTTCCCTGGTCTTCAAAGCTGACGTACAGTAAAGTGCCCTGGTCTTCAATGCTGACGTACAGTAAAGTTCCCTGGTCTTCAATGCTGACGTACAGTAAAGTTCCCTGGTCTTCAATGCTGATGTACAGTAAAGTGCCCTGGTCTTCAATGCTGATGTACAGTAAAGTGCCCTGGTCTTCAATGCTGACGTACAGTAAAGTTCCCTGGTCTTCAATGCTGACGTACAGTAAAGTTCCCTGGTCTTAAACACTGAAGTACAGTAACGTTTTCTGAACTTATTCCACTGAATGTTGGTCATCACATTACTAATGATCATTATCATCGTTTCATTGTATGTAAATATCTTATCTACTACGACTACTACTACTACTAGTTCTAGTACTACTGCTACTATGACTGCTACTACAACTATTACTACTACTACTAATGCTGCTGCTACTACTACTACTGCTACTTTGGGCTGCTCCTGTTAGGGGTATTGTCACACCAGCCACCTGCATGTCCTCCCTCACCACCTCCATAAACCTCCTCTTTGGCCTTCCTCTTCTCCTCTTCCCTGGCAGCTCCATATTCAGCCTCCTTCTCCCAATATACCCAGCATCTCTCCTCCACACATGTCCACACCATCTCCATCTTGTCTCTCTTGCTTTGTCTCCAAACCGTCCAACCTGAGCTGTCCCTCTAATATCCTTGTTCCTGATCCTGTCCTTCTTCATCACTCCCAATGGAAATCTCCTCATCTTCAACTCTGTATGTATGGGACGTCCGGGTAACATAGCGGTCTATTATGTTCCCTACCAACATGGGGATCGCCAGTTTGAATCCCCGTGTTACCGCCGGCTTGGTCGGGCGTCCCTACAAACACAATCGGCCGTGTCTACGGGTGGAAAGCCAGATGTGGGTGTGTGTCCTGATCGGTGCACTAGCGCCTTCTCTGGTCGGTTGGGGCGTCTGTTCGGGGGGGGGGACTGGGGGGAATAGCGTGATCCTCCCATGTGTTACGCCCCTGTGCTAGCAATTTATATTTGATGTTTGCTTACTTTAAATCTTTCAGCATGTATGACCTACACCATGTGTACCTTTATCTTAGATAGATGCTTCAAGTCCACGTGGAACAGAACAAAGGTGGTCTTATGAGGCGTCTCCTCCAGGTGCACAGATGAAGGCCTACTGTCGTCTGTTGGCTGATAGCTGAGGAATGTATGGGAGACTCACTGAGTGTAGCAGGTCTGTACACACTAACTGGAAAAAAAGGCCTTGGTGGGTTGAGAGCTGGGAGACATGAGACTAGGAGGGGCAGAACAGACAACTGCCCTATAAGAGAGACTGTACTGTACTGATCAGCACACATTCAATCATCTGGGCTTGTGTGTCTGTTCATTGAACATGTATTAAATGGTCATTATACTGACGTTACAAGTGTCTGCTGGGCTGCTTTCATTTGTTATTTGATTAATTTGTCATGTTTTAGCTGCGTGTTGTGTTTCACAGTGAAGAACATGAGCCTCACCAACTGCAGTTGTGGGTAATGTCGCTTTGTGTGTGTGTGTGTGTGTGTGTGTGAGTACATTAAGCTGAGGGGTTTGAACTTTGAAGACGCTAAATATGCAAGCGTGTCTGGTTTCCTGTTTTCAGGGTGGAGCCATTTACTATGTAGGCGTCTTAATTTATTCAGGAAGCTCACTGTGTGAAGACTGAACATTGATTTCAAAGTTCATGCTGTTGTTTCAGTGCTCAGATGATGATGCTGATGATGATCTGGGCTGTTAGGAGTTGTTTCTTCACATGTCCACCTGTCTGCAGTTACACACCTGGATACCGTACGGGGTGTGTGTCTGTGTCTGTGTCTGTTGATTGTGCAGTTTGGATGTTAGCTGTGGTGCAGGAGTGCTTCCTAGGGTCACCGTTGACCATGTTGTCACCGTCATCTGTCGTAACACTGTCATAACACTGGCATAAGCTCCGTAGTTTCCATTCATAACGTCACCATGCCACTACGTTGTGCAGACGTTGAAATGATCGACAGATTCATAAGAAAGTGTCATAGTTGTTCCTTTAACAAGAGCGGCTGGCAGATGGATGGTGTTGGCTGGCAGATGGATGGTGTTGGCTGGCAGATGGATGGTGTTGGCTGGCAGATGGATGGTGTTGACTGGCAGATGGATGGTGTTGGCTGGCAGATGGATGGTGTTGGCTGGCAGATGGATGGTGTTGACTGGCAGATGGATGGTGTTGGCTGGCAGATGGATGGTGTCGGCTGGCAGATGGATGGTGTTGGTTGGCAGATGGATGGTGTTATAAGACTTAAACACAGCGCTTAGATTGTTCCTTGGAAGTATCCACTTTTACCAAAGCAGTCCTGTCTGGATCATTTCCTCTCCGACTGAACACAGACTGCAGGTTTCCACTTCCAGCCCACCACCCATCTCCATTACACGATAGGCAGAAGAATGGGGGTGAAAAGATGACAGCATTGCTACTGGCTAGCTAGATGGACATGTTGGAACAGGGTCAGCTGCAGGGGGCGTCCCTGCCATTCTCCACTACCCCTCACATGCTCTGGGAATACGGGAGCGAAACATCAGTGGAAGGTGGCTCCCAGCTGAAGAGTCTGCAGCTGGCCCAAGGGCAGCGTCGGGGGTGCTGCAGGATGTAAGCCCAGCAGATGTAAGCCCAGCAGGCTCAGCTGGGCTTACATCTGCTGGACTTACATCTGCTGGGTTTACATCTGCTGGACTTACATCTGCTGGGCTTACATCTGCTGGACTTACATCTGCTGGGTTTACATCTTCTGGACTTACATCTGCTGGACTTACATCTGCTGGACTTACATCTGCTGGGTTTACATCTGCTGGACTTACATCTGCTGGGTTTACATCTGCTGGGCTTACATCTGCTGGACTTACATCTGCTGGACTTACATGTGCTGGGCTTACATCTGCTGGGTTTACATCTGCTGGGCTTACATCTGCTGGGCTTACATCTGCTGGGTTTACATCTGCTGGACTTACATCTGCTGGGTTTACATCTGCTGGACTTACATCTGCTGGGCTTACATCTGCTGGGTTTACATCAACTGGGCTTACATCTGCTGGGTTTACATCAACTGGGCTTACATCTGCTGGGTTTACATCTGCTGGACTTACATCTGCTGGACTTACATCTGCTGGGCTTACATCTGCTGGGCTTACATCTGCTGGACTTACATCTGCTGGGCTTACATCTGCTGGGTTTACATCAACTGGGCTTACATCTGCTGGGTTTACATCAACTGGGCTTACATCTGCTGGGTTTACATCTGCTGGACTTACATCTGCTGGGCTTACATCTGCTGGGCTTACATCTGCTGGGCTTACATCTGCTGGGCTTACATGTGCTGGACTTACATCTGCTGGACTTACATGTGCTGGGCTTACATCTGCTGGGTTTACATCTGCTGGGCTTACATCTGCTGGGCTTACATGTGCTGGGCTTACATCTGCTGGACTTACATCTGCTGGACTTACATCTGCTGGACTTACATCTGCTGGGCTTACTACAGTTCAGAGCTTCATGGACATCAGCTCCCAAAAGGTGAAGCAGAAGACTCACATGAAAATTCACTTTTTGAAATTTAGATAAAAAAGCAGCATATCTTAACATCAGATGTGCACACGCACACACACACGAACACACACACACACACACACACACACGAACACACACACACACACACACACACACACACACACACACACACACACACACATACACACACCCAGATGCATACATGCATTAATTGTGCAGAAGTCTTCAGTCTTTATAAAAACTGATGTGTTGGTTTGTGGCCGGGTGTCCGCTCACCTCAGGAGCTGCTCAGTGATTCATGGGGCGGCAGGCAGGCAGGCAGTCAGACGTGCGGTTTATATTAACCATGTTTCCCTAATTGCATCCTTCCCTGCAGCTAATTATTTCTCCATTGTGCTCTGATCCTGTAATTCAACATGTCGACTCGCTGGAAGTCATTCACTGTGTAGAATAGCTAACGTGGAGGGAGAGGCAGCCTCAGCACGACGCAGCTGGGTGTGTGTATGTGTGTGTGTGTGTGTGTGTGTGTGTGTGTGTGTGTGTGTGTGTGTGTGTGTGTTGTAGTGTATTAGGACCAAATGTTTGGAACTCGGGGCAAGCGGGAACTGCCGCAGCCGGGATGCAAACCCGGGTCGCCTGCACCACGGGCGACTCTGCTAACCAGGAGACTAAAGGGTCGGACCCGTTAGCCAAGGGCTAGCGAGTCTATTCTCATCCATGATCATTACACTGTGTGTGTGTGTGTGTGTGTGTGTGTGTCTGTGTGTGTGTGTGTGTAAGACCTCCTGTCCCACTCTATTGATATTCTCCTCACTAGACGTTTAAGTGTACGGTGGAGGGCGGTACGGGTCCTCGGAGGAAACTTGGCAGCAGACTCTTGGTCTTGCTGCGTGGGAAAACTCAGCCGAGGCTCTGGAGGTTTAAGTGTAGGGTGGAGGGTGGTACGGGTCCTCGGAGGAAACTCAGCAGCAGACTCTTGGTCTTGCTGCGTGGGAAAACTCAGCCGAGGCTCTGGAGGTTTAAGTGTAGGGTGGAGGGTGGTACAGGTCCTCGGGGGAAACTCGGCAGCAGACTCTTGGTCTTGCTGCGTGGGAAAACTCAGCCGAGGCTCTGGAGGTTTAAGTGTACGGTGGAGGGCGGTACAGGTCCTCGGAGGAAACTCGGCAGCAGACTCTTGGTCTTCCTGCGTGGGAAAACTCAGCCGAGGCTCTGGAGGTTTGGCCTCGCACGGCTACGGAGTCTAACATCCTTGTGCCCCGGAAGCGTTGCTGAGTGATGCGAGGGACGTCGGCGGTCTCGCTGGCCTGCCTGATCTCCATGGCAACACACATGTATGATTAATAGTGTAGACTAGGAAATGTCAAAAATAATGGACAGATGTCAATCACAACTTCCCAGAGCCCGAAGTGACGTCTTAAAATTGTTGCCTTGTTGTGTTGATGCTCAGTAATGCAGGTAAGAAGGTCACAGGAGGTTGAATCAGTTCATCTGGAGACAAGCGTTTCATCCTCATCTAAGTGACCTCTACAGTCTCGTCTGACGGCAGGTGTCCCCACCCTTATAAACAATACAGTGACTGCAGGTGTCCCCACCCTTATAAACAATACAGTAACTGCAGGTGTCCCCACCCTTATAAACAATACAGTAACTGCAGCTACTGTATTGTTTATAAGGGTGGGACACCTGCAGTCAGTTGAGACTGTAGAGGTCACTATGCCCCTTTTCCACTGCATGGTACTGGCTCAACTCGACTGTAGTCTATTTGACTCTACTTGCTTTACTTTTGGGGATTTGGTTTCCCGCTACAGATAGTACCCCCTCACGGCGAAGCCCCGCTGGTCATTTGTGGGCATGTTGACTAGTTTTTTGGGGGGGGGTTTACATTTTGTTTATATTTAAATAAATATAAATAAATATTTATATTTATGTTTTATTTACTTAATTTAAATAATTTAATTTAGTGGTATTTCATGTCACCTTTTAGTATGTGCTCAGCTCACCTGGAACCTCGACGGAGGTCGTACCAAAATAAACGTACCTGGTACCAGGTACTATCCCTAACTTTCGTCCAGTGGAAAACTAAAAAAAGCGAGTCGAGTAGAGTAGAGCTGAGCCGGTACCATGCAGTAGAAAGGAGCCGAGTAGAGTAGAGCTGAGCCGGTACCATGCAGTAGAAAAGGGGCAGAGTCGGCTAGAGTAGAGCTGAGCCGGTACCATGCAGTAGAAAGGAGCCGAGTAGAGTAGAGTAGAGCTGAGCCGGTACCATGCAGTAGAAAGGGGCAGAGTCGAGTAGAGTAGAGCTGAGCCGGTACCATGCAGTAGAAAGGAGCAGAGTCGAGTAGAGTAGAGCTGAGCCGGTACCATGCAGTAGAAAAGGGGCAGAGTAGAGTAGAGTAGAGCCGGTACCATACAGTAGAAAGGAGTCGAGTAGAATAGAGCTGAGCCGGTACCATGCAGTAGAAAAGGGGCAGAGTAGAGTAGAGTTGAGCCGGTACCATGCAGTAGAAAGGAGCCGAGTAGAGTAGAGCTGAGCCGGTACCATGCAGTAGGAAGGAGCAGAGTCGAGTAGAGTAGAGCTGAGCCGGTACCATGCAGTAGAAAGGAGTCGAGTAGAGTAGAGCTGAGCCGGTACCATGCAGTAGAAAAGGGGCAGAGTAGAGTAGAGTAGAGCCGGTACCATGCAGTAGAAAGGAGTCGAGTAGAATAGAGCTGAGCCGGTACCATGCAGTAGAAAGGAGCCTAGTAGAGTAGAGTAGAGCTGAGCCGGTACCATCCAGTAGAAAAGGAGCAGAGTCGAGTAGAGTAGAGCTGAGCCGGTACCATGCAGTAGAAAGGAGCCGAGTAGAGTAGAGCTGAGCCGGTACCATGCAGTAGAAAGGGGCAGAGTCGAGTAGAGTAGAGCTGAGCCGGTACCATGCAGTAGAAAGGAGCCGAGTAGAGTAGAGCTGAGCCGGTACCATGCAGTAGAAAGGAGCAGAGTCGAGTAGAGTAGAGCTGAGCCGGTACCATGCAGTAGAAAGGAGCAGAGTAGAGTAGAGTAGAGCTGAGCCGGTACCATGCAGTAGAAAGGAGCCGAGTAGAGTAGAGCTGAGCCGGTACCATGCAGTAGAAAGGAGCAGAGTCGAGTAGAGTAGAGCTGAGCCGGTACCATGCAGTAGAAAGGAGCAGAGTCGAGTAGAGTAGAGCTGAGCCGGTACCATGCAGTAGAAAGGAGCAGAGTAGAGTAGAGTAGAGCTGAGCCGGTACCATGCAGTGGAAAAGGAGCAGAGTAGAGTAGAGCTGAGCCGGTACCATGCAGTAGAAAGGAGCAGAGTAGAGTAGAGCTGAGCCGGTACCATGCAGTAGAAAGGGGCAGAGTCGAGTAGAGTAGAGCTGAGCCGGTACCATGCAGTAGAAAGGGGCAGAGTCGAGTAGAGTAGAGCTGAGCCGGTACCATGCAGTAGAAAGGAGCCGAGTAGAGTAGAGCTGAGCCGGTACCATGCAGTAGAAAGGGGCAGAGTCGAGTAGAGTAGAGCTGAGCCGGTACCATGCAGTAGAAAGGAGCAGAGTCGAGTAGAGTAGAGCTGAGCCGGTACCATGCAGTAGAAAGGAGCAGAGTAGAGTAGAGTAGAGCTGAGCCGGTACCATGCAGTGGAAAAGGAGCAGAGTAGAGTAGAGTAGAGCTGAGCCGGTACCATGCAGTAGAAAGGAGCAGAGTCGAGTAGAGTAGAGCTGAGCCGGTACCATGCAGTAGAAAGGAGCAGAGTAGAGTAGAGTAGAGCTGAGCCGGTACCATGCAGTAGAAAGGGGCAGAGTCGAGTAGAGTAGAGCTGAGCCGGCACCATGCAGTAGAAAGGAGCTGAGTAGAGTAGAGCTGAGCCGGTACCATGCAGTAGAAAGGGGCAGAGTCGAGTAGAGTAGAGCTGAGCCGGTACCATGCAGTAGAAAGGGGCAGAGTCGAGTAGAGTAGAGCTGAGCCGGTACCATGCAGTAGAAAGGGGCAGAGTCGAGTAGAGTAGAGCTGAGCCGGTACCATGCAGTAGAAAGGAGTCGAGTAGAGTAGAGCTGAGCCGGTACCATGCAGTAGAAAAGGAGCATTAGATGATGATGAAACGTTTCTGTCAATAAACGTGTCCACATGAACTGATTCAACGTTCTGTCATTTGTTGACTCATTCTGACCAACAACCAAACAAAATCCAAAGTCAACTAACGGGTCGGACCCTTTAGTTTATTGGTTAACGTAGTGGCCCGTGGCGCAGGAGACCCGGGTTCGTGTCCCGGCTGTGACGGTTCCCAGCTGCCCCCTGAATTCGCTACAATATAAAGAGCTGCACATGGTTGAAAATGCTTATTAGACAGGATGTTGGATACTGGATTCTGATTGGTCAGTTAAGCCCTGCAATGGGTTCTGATCAGTCAGTTAGTTCTGATTAGTCAGTTGAAGCATGCAGTGGGTTCTGGTTGGTCAGTTAAAGCATGCAGTGGGTTCTGATTGGTCAGTTAAAGCCTGCAGTGGATTCTCATTGGTCAGTTAAGCCCTGCAATGGGTTCTGATCAGTCAGTTAGTTCTGATTAGTCAGTTAAAGCCTGCAGTGGGTTCTGATTGGTCAGTTAAAGCCTGCGGTGGGTTCTGGTTGGTCAGTTAAAGCCTGCAGTGGATTCTCATTGGTCAGTTAAAGCCTGCGGTGGGTTCTGATTGGTCAGTTAAAGCCTGCGGTGGGTTCTGGTTGGTCAGTTAAAGCCTGCAGTGGATTCTCATTGGTCAGTTAAAGCCTGCGATGGGTTCTGGTTGGTCTGTTAAAGCCTGTGGTGGGTTCTGATTGGTCAGTTAAAGCCTGCGGTGGGTTCTGATTGGTCAGTTAAAGCCTGTGGTGGGTTGTGGTTGGTCAGTTAAAGCCTGCGGTGGGTTCTGATTGGTCAGTTAAAGCCTGCGGTGGGTTCTGATTGGTCTGTTAAAGCCTGTGGTGGGTTGTGGTTGGTCAGTTAAAGCCTGCAGTGGGTTCTGATTGGTCAGTTAAAGCCTGTGGTGGGTTTTGGTTGGTCAGTTAAAGCCTGTGGTGGGTTGTGGTTGGTCAGTTAAAGCCTGCGGTGGGTTCTGATTGGTCAGTTAAAGCCTGTGGTGGGTTGTGGTTGGTCAGTTAAAGCCTGTGGTGGGTTCTGATTAGTCAGTTAAAGCCTGCGGTGGGTTCTGGTTGGTCAGTTAAAGCCTGCGGTGGATTCTGGTTGGTCAGTTAAAGCCTGCAGTGGGTTCTGGTTGGTCAGTTAAAGCCTGTGGTGGGTTCTGATTAGGCAGTTAAAGCCTGCGGTGGGTTCTGGTTGGTCAGTTAAAGCCTGCGGTGGGTTCTGGTTGGTCAGTTAAAGCCTGCGGTGGGTTCTGGTTGGTCAGTTAAAGCCTGCGGTGGGTTCTGATTGATCAGTTAAAGCCTGCAGTGGGTTCTGGTTGGTCAGTTAAAGCCTGTGGTGGGTTCTGATTGGTCAGTTAAAGCCTGCGGTGGGTTCTGATTGGTCAGTTAAAGCCTGCGGTGGGTTCCTTCCAATTGAATGCTCTTCATGAAGCAGGCTAGATCTACAGACAGAAGACCGGTCTAGGTATTATAAATCATTATCGTTGTCAGAGTTCTGACTTGCTTCATAAGGTACAGCTGTGTAGTGATGGTCTTCTATTGAACAGTAAGGACCTACACAGTATTTTCAGTCGAAGACCATGTCATCGTGGATTATCCTTTACTTGTGGAAAAAAACTACACTGGATTGTCATCGACTAATCCACTGGTTGTCCTCGGGTCCTCAGGGACCTGTGGTACTGCAGCTTTCTGTCATCACCTTCCCTGTCAGGTCCTCGCCATCTCATCACAGCTGCTGGGCGTAATGGACCTCCAGTCAACCGCTGGACTAATTAGTTCACCAACTCACCATTTCATTATTATCAAAAAAATACCAAATATTTGTTCCCAGAATCCCAAAACCTTTCCTCCGGTACCAAGAGCTGCGTGGTGCCAGACTGGTCTCCAAACCGCCTCCGTGTGTGTGTGTGTGTGTGTGTGTCCTGTTGATGTTTCACTGGTGTGACAGCATCCTGACTCTGTCTCTGTCTGTGCTGCCGTGTGTGTCTGTGACAGGGGATGAACCGCATCGGGAAGGACGTCCAGCAGGGCCACACCGGCGTGCGGAGGCTAGACTGGCACGACTATGAAGCAATCAAGAGAGATGCCACACGTTCTGGTTGGTCCACATCCTCACACATGCACACACCACACACAAAAAACAAAAACCACGTGCACACACACACGCACGCACACACACAGCTGTTGGTGTTGGTCTCCCTGCGTCACTAGAAAACATGTGAACACACATGAAAGCCGCTTATGTGCTGCAGGACCATACAGGTTTTCTTCTGCAGGGCCATGCAGTTTATCTGCTGCAGGACCATGCAGTTTATCTGCTGCAAGATCATATAGTTTATCTGCTGCAGGACCATGAAGCTTATGTGCAGCAGGACCATGCAGTTTATCTGCTGCAGGACCATGCATCATATGTGCTGTGGGAGCATGCAGCTTATGTGCTGTGGGAGCATGCAGCTTATGTGCTGCAGGACCATGCAGCTTATCTGCTGCAGGACCATACAGCTGATGTGTTGTAGAACCATGCAGCTTATGTGCTGCAGGACCATGGAGTTAATCAGCTGCAGGACCATGGAGTTTATCAGCTGCATGAGCATGCAGCTTATGTGCTGCAGGACCATGCATCAGATAAGCTGCAGGAGCAGGACTCAGCCTGCAGTCTGCTCTGATGAGGGGAATTAGTCTCTGTTCACACATTAAACGAGTAGAGGTTTTAATTAGAATTCATCCATTTCAAAGATAAACAAATAATTACTGCCTGATGAAACCATGGAGACGTCACACCATGAGTGTGTATGTGTGTATGTGAATGTGGTTGTGGGTGTTTATTGTGCGTGCTAATTAATTTGGTGTTGAATGAGTGGGTTAATGGTTAATGGTTATCTGTTTATTAAGTTGTGTGTTCCTGGGTGACATTTATGATGTTTGCTTTAAGATTTACTGTTAAAGTGTATTACTAAGATTGTGTGTGTGTGTGTGTGTGTGTGTGCCTGCACTCCTGTAGGGAATGGTGAGCAGGGTAAGGCGTTTCCCCTGTCGGATGCAGACCGGGTGGACCAGGCCTACAGAGAGAATGGCTTCAACATCTACGTCAGTGACCGGATCTCCCTCAACCGCTCCCTCCCCGATATCAGACACCCGAAGTGAGTCCACACACACCACACACACTTGCTTGCTTGCTGGTTGTCCATCGTGCCCGATGATGACCATCTTCTTCATCACAACACCCTGTGTGTATGTACACACACACACACACACAGACACGCACATACACACACACACACAAAGTGCGAGAGAGAGACACATATTCCTCTGATCCCCACTAGAGTCACATGGGCCAGTAGCAGTAACAGAGGCAGCCTAACTTGCTGTTCATCATTTGCCTGTGAAGTAATTATTAATAGTTGAAGTGGTTATCTTTAATTATGTCGGCTTTGTCAGATTTGGCGACATCTGGTGGTGACTGTAGTTTGTTTTCATATGCAAAGCCCAGTGTTTCATATGGAATAGACTTGATCCTACTGAAAGCGTTAATGTGCAGGACGCAGTCGCATATTGTGGTGTGACACTGGCGAGATAATCCAGTGGTAGCATGCACTGCGTTGTCATCTGACACTACACAACGTGTCAGTCCCCGTCACACTTTTAATTACACCTAATATACTACACAACGTGTCAGTCCCCGTCACACTTTTAATTACACCTAATATGCTACACAACGTGTCGCTCCCCGTCACACTTTTAATTACACCTAATATGCTACACAACGTGTCAGTCCCCGTCACACTTTTAATTACACCTAATATACTACACAACGTGTCAGTCCCCGTTACACTTTTAATTACACCTAATATACTACACAACGTGTCAGTCCCCGTCACACTTTTAATTACACCTAATATGCTACACAACGTGTCAGTCCCCGTCACACTTTTAATTACACCTAATATGCTACACAACATGTCATTACACACGTTTAGCCTTGTAATAAGTGTCTATCACTTGCTGCTTTGCATTCGACACACAAGCTACTTCTTCTTCTTCATCTGCTTCTTCTTTTTCTTTTTTTTGGGCCCCCCCCCCTTTTCTCCGAATTGTACTTGACCAGTTACCCCACTCTTCCGAGCCGTCCCGGTCTCTGCTCCACCCCCTCTGCTGATCCGGGGAGGGATGCAGACCACCACATGCCTCCTCCCATACATGTGGAGTCACCAGCTGCTTCTTTTCACCTGACAGTGAGGAGTTTCACCAGGGGGACGTAGCGTGTGGGAGGATCACGCTATTCCCCCCCAGTCCCCCCCCCAAACAGGCGCCCCAACCAACCAGAGGAGGCGCTAGTGCAGCAACCAGGACACATACCCACATCCGGCTTCCCTCCTGCAGACAAGCCAAGTGTGTCTGTAGGGACGGCCGACCAAGCCGGAGGTAACACGGGGATTCGAACCGGTGATCTCCGTGTTAGTAGGCAATGGAATAGACCGCTACGCTACTCAGACACCTCTTCTTCTTCTTCGTCTTCTTCTTCTTCTTCTTCTTCTTCTTTCTTCTTGTTCGTCGTCGTCGTCGTCAGACTGAACGCGTTTCTTCTGGGAATCCATGACGTTTGGTTTGGGTACTTGGTGGAACGGCAGACCCACTGGCACCACTGAGAAGTCGACAGCATATGGAAGAGCACCTGCAGAACGCTGATACGTTGTATGGATGTTGCTATGAAAATGCCAGCGGGAGAAGGCAGCCAATATGGCACTCTTAACATATGAAACATCAAGATTACATCAATAAAAAAGCCAAAGAAAAGGGAAAAAGGTTCCAAACTGGTTTTTGGACCCACCGGTTTCTGTGTAAACATAAAAATCTCTGGGTGCTGTGCACTGTAGGTACTGCCGGTGTTCCTGCAGCTCCTCAGTGAGGCAGAACAAGCTGAACGGACCTCCAGCAACACCAAATGCAGATTTTAATGTGCAACTTTGTCCCGACTGCACATCTTTCTCTTTCTCTGATGGACGTCTCCACCACCGTGTAAAGATCTGTGTGCAGGTTAACCAGAGTGAGCTTTAGAAAGATACCTGGAGTGGTGATTCAATGATCGATAGATAGATAGATAGACAGACAGATGGATGGACGGATAGATAGATAGACGGACGGACAGACGGATAGATAGATAGACGGACGGATAGATAGATAGACGGATGGACAGACGGATAGATAGATAGATAGATAGATAGATAGATAGATAGATAGATAGATAGATAGATAGATAGATAGATAGATAGATAGATAGATAGATAGATAGATAGATAGACAGATGGACGGACGGATAGATAGATAAACGGACGGACGGACGGACGGACGGACGGACGGACAGATAGATTTCTGGGTCCTACAAAACAAAACCTTCAGGTGGGGTTTCTTTCCACCATTCGTGCTTTAAGGCGGTCTTATATCAGCTCGTCTTGCTGCGATCAGTTCTGTCAAGTGAATCCCAATTCCCTCCCCGGGCCCATGAAATTTGGCCTAATCCCAATTTTCCCCCAACCGGCCCTACCCCTAGTTGTGGAGCGCCCTCTACTGGGTAGTGGCCCCTTCAGAACGGCGCTACAACGGTTAGGGTTTGAAATCTTTACCTGGGAAATGGGACGCCAGCCGCTCGTTACGTCATCACCATCATCCTTACACCCGCTGCTCAGGCCGTGGTTATAACGTCATGATACTACGCATTTTATATTGGAGCCTGTGTCTTGCTACCATTATCAAGTCCTCTAGGGACAAATCTGACCAAGTTTGCAGGACAGAACAAGACATCAATCTGTTAGCAGTAGACAGGAAGCATGTTTACACATCCACTCCTTCAGCGTCGTCCTGCCCATGGAAGTTTCTGCCCTGCACTGGTATCAGATGAGCAGGAAGTGCAGAACATTTGCTGCTGGGTCATTTTTCAAGCTTCATACACGGGGCATGAACATAACTTCACTGTCCCTCACAAATCATTGTTTACACCAAATTCTGCAGACATCGTGGACGGTGTTTTCTTCTGAAATCCTTGTTTTAACCATCCGACTGCACATGCCTTTGCATCTACATGAACTGAGGTATTCTAATGGATTTTAAAGTCTTGCATGATTATTTGTAAACATATACACATTGATGGACTTCCTTCCCTGCACCTGTAGCGATCTTCCCTCTTACACTGCCTCAGTTCGCAAAGCATTCTGGGAGTCTATTTCTACCGATTCGTTTGGAGTGTGCATGTGAAAACGCTCCGTTTGAGGGGTCATTTGGAGGGCTAGATGACTACCACCGCTTGATCCCCAAAACAAACGGGACACCTACCCTTCACCACCGCACACCAAACGGAGGGGTAGGGGCTAATGGTAGCATAACCTATAAAAAGACTCCCTGGCTGAGCGCCAGGGGGTCTGCCCCCTTTAGTCGAGCGGTTAGCGACGTCGCCTCGTGGTGCGGTACCGCTGCGGATCGAATCCCGCGGCGGGCGGACATCTGCTCGGTTACAGTAGGGCTGGGGGAGGGGGGTGGGATTGGGCCATTAATTTAATTAACAGTTTTGCAGTACTTTCAGGTGATCTATGTGACTAACCGCTGAGATTTAACCACAACACATATGCTCCAGTCTTTCTGCTCCATTATTTCTTCCACAGCCATTTGTTTTGCAGAGGATGACCCAAGTCAGACTGAAAGCTGTGTCTCATTATGCTGTAAAAGCCACGCTGTCAGGTTAGGTCTTCATTTATTCACTGTTGTGTGTGTGTGTGTGTGTGTGTGTGTGTAGCTGTAAACAGAAGTTGTACGCTGAGAAGCTGCCCAACACGAGCATCATTATTCCCTTCCATAACGAGGGCTGGTCGTCTCTGCTGAGGACGGTCCACAGCATTCTGAACCGCTCACCGCCGGAGCTCATCGCAGAGATCATCCTGGTGGACGACTTCAGCGACAAACGTACGTACAACCAGACCCACACACACACACACACACACACACCTGCTCAGACACGCAGTGGATATAAAGTGTACACACCCCTGTTAACGTGGCAGTTTCTTGTGATGTATGAAAATGAAACCAAGATGAACCATGTCAGAACATTGTCCACCCTGATTGTGACATTTCAACCTATGACATTCAACTGAGAAACAACCAGAAACTTTTCAGGGAAAAAAAGCTATGGTCCACAAAGAGCTTAAAGCATGGACCATATCTCATTGTTGAAAGGTATGGGTCAGGAGTGCGGTGTAAGCCGGTGTCATTTTTGACGTTTTGCACATGCGTGGCACAGTGAGCGCGGCACAGTGAGCGCTGCACAGTAAGCACTGCTAGTCGCAGGTTTACGGCATGTGAAATAATGGCAACAGGCGGATGCACAGACTGGTGTCTCCTGTCTCCTCTAGTCGTTGGACTTGGTGAGGTATAAACACACAGACATGAAGCTGACATGGTATGTTTATTCAGACAAGAGTCATCAGTGACTGTAGCCCAGAAGGGCCCAGTTTTCGGCACAGGAGCAGTTTACTTTCGCCAGGCCAGAGGATTGGCTGGATTGGAAACAACGTTTTTCAGGTACCGAGTCGCAATGAAGCTCAACAAGGAGCCAGCTGACGTCCAAGTGAGCACGCTGCTTCACTCCATCAGCCCTGACGCAGGTGCAGCTAACGATTCTGACCACGTGTTGGGTGGGACGGTTTGATGGTCACTGCGTGCCGAAAAGGAACGTGATCCGGCCAATCGCCTCACTCTTCCGAGCCGTCCCGGTCTCTGCTCCACCCCCTCTGCTGATCCGGGGAGGGCTGCAGACTACCACATGTCTCCTCTGATACATGTGGTTTCACCAGTCACTTCTTTTCACCTGGCAGTGAGGAGTTTCTCCAGGGGGATGTAGTGCATGGGAGGATCACGCTATTCCCCCCAGTTCCCCCTCCCCCCCTGAACAGGCGTTCTGACCAACCAGAGGAGGCACTAGTGCAGCGACCAGGACACATACCCACATCCGGCTTCCCACCCGCAGACACAACCAGTTGTGTCTGTAGGGACGTCCAACCAAGCTGGAGGTAACACGGGGATTTGAACCGCTGAGGGATGTGATTTTTCAGTGGGCACGATTCTGTTCACTGACCCAGGGGGTTGAACAATACATAAGGCACATGTACGAACTTGCTGCTCATCGGGACTCTTCTGAGAAGGCATAGGAAATACACGATAAGCTTGTCATTAGAATCAAAGATCTTTCACTGAAACTGCAGATCACCAGTGACCTAACTCAAAAGGGCAGCCAGCATGGCCAGGCACTCTGACTTAGTGAAGCTTCAAAGCAACGAGGCTGTTGCAACAGGAAACATTGACGAGGTAAAAGCAAAGCCTTGCAAAGGTCAATGGAAAAATAGAACCACAGGGGCCACAGGAGGATGTAAGAAAAATGAGAGGAGGAGTTGTGGCAGATGTGGGCGCATGCATTAGAGAGACAAGTGCCCAGCAAAGGGTAAATAATGCAATAAATGCCACAAAATGTGCCATGTTGCTATCAGATGCCGAAGCAGGCTCAATAAATGAAACCGCTACTGAGAATGGGGCGACAGTAGACGGAAGTCATCACTGATACAGAGCCACCATGGCACGCAACACTAGTGATGTTCAGGACTCCAGGTAACTTCAAGAGCAACTCAGGGGCAGTCACAACAGTAATAAACAAGGCCACATATAGCCACCGCCATGTGAAGTCAAAACTCAGACAGGAAACGGCTAAACTCCATAGTCCAGGAGGAAAGGTGGGCCGTAAGGGACGATTCCTGGCCAAGGTACGAGTATCAAAAGGATGGATAACTAAAGACCGTTACTTCAGGGTAGTAGCTGCAGGGTCTACGTGTGACAACTGCTTAGCAGATCAGTGGGAGTACACCTGGGTTTGAGTCAACACATTGGAGAAGTGGGTGTGTATGGGGAGCTAGGACTCCTGAAAGGCTGTCTTGTCAAAATAGTCCTCAAAGACGACACAGAGCCATATAGTGTTGCATCACCTCACCACATACCTGCTCCACCGTGTGACTGAGCCCACAGAATGGGCGGCGCCGGCGGTGCCAGTAATCAAACCAACAGAAGAAGTAAAGATTTGTCTAGGCCCGACTAAACTGCATGAAAATGTAAAGAGAAAGACATGACTACAAGTCGTGGCAAGCCTCCTGGCACTGAACAGCTACACCATATTGCTCTGTTTGTGCCGGGGGACCTCATCCTTGGGGTGGACCAGCTTCTGGTGCAGCGGGTTTTGGGGTTTGAAAGCAACTGAGGTGCAGTGTTTGGAAAATATGTGTCTCAACTGTCCAACACTCCCACCATATATGGACTCGCCACAGGTTTACACTTAGACAGCTGTGGTCCTTCTGTCTTCGATCAGCTGCTGCACTGTTTGGGCATCTTCCTGGCTTTGACAATCATTCAGTTAGGACAGCCACACTTAACCAGGACCTGTTTAATGTGGGATTTCTCCTCTTCCCCGCCCGCTGTGTGGGTGGGGACGTTGTCAGCTCGGTTGTCCAGCGTGAGCTTTATGGGTTACAGCTTCACACTAGAGGTGGGAGAAGTTCTGATGTCTTTAGTGGACATCTAGTGGACATGATTTATCTTGGTGACGTGATTTATCGTGGTGTCCTTTTGTTACATCACAGACCTGCCATTCTAACAGGAGTGTGTACTCTTTATATAGCCACTGTATTTTAGCATCACCTGTTTGTGTCGGTTCATCATCACATTGATCTGGATGACTTACACTTACACACGCAAACATGAAGACACACACACACACACACACACTCTCTCTCTCTCTCTCTCTCTCTCTCTCTCTGTGTCTCTCTCCCTCTGTCTGTCTGTCTGTCTCTGTCTCTCTCCCTCTCTCTCTCTGTGTCTCTCTCCCTCTCTCTCTCTCTGTCTGTCTCTGTCTCTCTCCCTCTGTCTGTCTGTCTCTGTCTCTCTGTCTGTCTCTCTCTCTCTCTCTGTCTGGCTGCCTGTCTGTCTCTCTCCCTCCCTCTCTCTCTGTCTGTCTGTCTCTGTCTCTCATACAGTGAGTGCATGTCAGTAGGAGACGTCCTGTCTGCACAGCAGGTCATTTATTAACAAGACAAGAGACCATCACAGCCCAACTGACAACCGTTGGACACACTTTTCTGTGGTTGTGTGTGTGTGTGTGTGTGTGTGTGTGTGTGTGTGTGTGTGTAGCAGCCGTCCTGAAGCAAGTGTATAATTTCATGTTCATTAGTGTCCTCGGTCAGGCTGTCTTGTTAGGGCTGTGTTTACCTGGTGTCTGCAGGGTAAGGATGTGCTGGGCTCTCTGGCCTAGTGCACCCTGGGTACTCTCCGGCCTAGTGCACCCTGGGTACTCTCCGGCCTGGTGCACTCTGGGTACTCTCCAGCCTGGTGCACCCTGGGTACTCTCCAGCCTGGTGCACCCTGGGTACTCTCCAGCCTGGTGCACTCTGGGTACTCTCCAGCCTAGTGCACTCTGGGTACTCTCCAGCCTAGTGCACCCTGGGTACTCTCCAGCCTGGTGCACCTTGGGTACTCTCCAGCCTGGTGCACCCTGGGTACTCTCCGGCCTGGTGCACCCTGGGTACTCTCCAGCCTGGTGCACTCTGGGTACTCTCCAGCCTGGTGCACCTTGGGTACTCTCCAGCCTGGTGCACCCTGGGTACTCCTGCAGCTCAGACAGGGCTGCTGGGCTGCAGCACCGATCACACTTCCACACCTTCTCTCCGTAACTGTACATTGTGAGACGCGTCTCTGCAGGCGTGCTGGTTATTGGCAGTGTGAGGACGATTGCCGTGACCCCGAGGGGGTGTTGGAGGGGGTGGGGCGTGTTGTGTGCTCACATATGTGGCATGTGTTCTGTCTTGATGGTGTGTAAAGTGGTGGAAGTGACACAAGCTGCCGTGATGCACTGATCCTGTGTGCACAGTGAGGTGATGCTGCACATGGCCATACTGCTGCCATCTTCTGGCATGCACACACACAACTTACACACAGCTTACACACAGCTTGCACACAACTGACATGTTATGACACACCGTGTTATGACACACCATGTTATATTAAGATATGTTATGACACACTGTTATGGTATGACATGTTATGACATGATATGGCACACTGTGTTATGTTATGACATGTTATGACACACCGTGTTATGTTATGTCATGTTATGACATACCGTGTTATATTATGACATGCCATGACACACTGTTATATTATGACATGCCATGACACACTGTTATGGTATGACATGTTATGACATGCCATGACACACTGTTATATTATGACATGCCATGACACACTGTGTTATGTTATGACATGTTATAACATGTTATGGCACACTGTGTTATGACACACCGTGTTGTGTTATGACATGTTATGTTATGACACACCGTGTTATGACATGTTACACACCGTGTTCTGTTATGACATGTTATAACATGTTATGACACACCGTGTTATGACACACCGTGTTGTGTTATGACATGTTATGTTATGACACACCGTGTTATGACACACCATATTATAGTATTATGGCACAGTGCGGCCATGAAAAGCTCCAGTCCTGCTGCCTTTAAGATGAGAATTCCCTCCATCTGTCACATCAGTGTAGCAGCTATGCTAGTTGTGCTAGTTATGCTGGTTATGACAGTCCTTTGTTTTGTTTGGGGGAAATTTCACAAAATGTAGAATATGATGTGAGCTGTTTTTGTTAGTTGGGTTTTTCATTACAGTGTCCACTGGTGGCACAACTGCAGTTGTGTGAGTGACAATAGGTTTTTGTAGAACATAATATAGTTGATATGAAAGGCATAAAATTAACCCATCAGAATAGTTTTTTGCACACACAAACCCCCCCCCTCCCCTGGGACAACAACAGTGAAGGGTTTATGTTTGTCTTACATTTCACGGGAAGGTTTGAGTGTCATGTCACCAGTGACAAGCTGTGTCTGGTAACTGAAGCTCAGGTTTAAACACACGTGCTGCCTTTCAGCAATCTGCCCACACATCACAGCAGCAGACACCCAGCACAGTTTCAGCTTGTTAGACTGCTGGATGAAACAGCACGAGGGTTTCAGCCCATCACCGCAGGACACACTTCATCTCACGTTGCTATCACACTGTTATCGGCGATATCAAAGCTAACCTAACGACATAGAACATTCATAAAGATCAGTGAACAGCAGGTGTCACTATGATACACACCTGTGGTTGTAATGCGTGGTCATATGTAGTATTTTCATTTGGCATAATGCACTTACACATGTTGTTCTACATGTTCTACATGTTACACATGTTCTGTATGTTACACATGTTCTACATGTTACACATGTTCTGCATGTTCTACATGTTACACATGTTCTGCATGTTATACATGTTCTACATGTTATACATGTTCTACGTTATACATGTTCTACATGTTACACATGTTCTGCATGTTATACATGTTACACATGTTCTACATGTTACACATGTTCTACGTGTTACACATGTTGCACGTTATACATGTTATACATGTTACTGTTTGATGTAGTTTGACATGCATGAGCAGGTTTCCTTCATGTTGACTAAAACTGATCCTGATTCTGTTGCATCTGAAACAATAACTGAGGGCACCAGAGTAGTGTTCGTGTGTGTGTGTGTGTGTGTGTGTGTGTGTGTGTGTGTGTGTGTGTGTGTGTGTGTGTGTGTGTGTGTGTGTGTGTGTGTGTCAGCCGTCCACCTGAATTTACTCCTCCTTCATATTTTTTTCCCTCTTTCTTTCTTTGTCTCTCTTTATGTCTTCTTCCTTTCTTTCTTTTTCTTCGGGATGCTGTGTGAATGAGCCGAAGGAGGAATGAGGTGCTGATGCTGCTATTGGACTCTGGTCTTACATGGAGCAGCAGCCATGGAGGTCTTACTGAAGACCACCATCTAATAGCAGAACCCCTACCTGGTCTTAGATACCAGCAAATGTGTTGATGTTCTGCATGGTGTGTTTGTGTAGCTGTGGGTTCTATTGGAACTGCGTCAAGACACATTTACATTTCAACAATATGGTCCTTTGAAAATTCTTTATTTATAGAACGTTTTCCTCCCTAATCTCTGTCTGTTGAAGTAGACCAGGACTTGATTAAATCATCTTCTGTCTGTTGAAGTAGACCAGGACTTGATTAAATCATCTTCCGTCTGTTGAAGTACACCAGGACTAGAATAATCTTCCGTCTGTTGAAGTAGACCGGGACTAGATTAATCTTCCGTCTGTTGAAGTACACCAGGACTTGATTAATCTTCCGTCTGCTGAAGTACACCAGGACTTGATTAATCTTCTGTCTGTTGAAGTACACCAGGACTTGATTAAATCATCTTCCGTCTGTTGAAGTACACCAGGACTAAATTTATCCTCCGTCTGTTGAAGTAGACCAGGACTAGATTAATCTTCTGTCTGTTGAAGTAGACCAGGACTAGATTAATCTTCCGTCTGTTGAAGTAGACCAGGACTAGATTAATCTTCCATCTGTTGAAGTAGACCAGGACTAGATTAATCCTCCGTCTGTTGAAGTAGACCAGGACTAGATTAATCTTCTGTCTGTTGAAGTAGACCGGGACTAGATTAGTCTTCCGGCTATTGAATTAGACCAGGACTAGATTAATCTCCCATCTGTTGAATTAGAGCAGGACTAGATTAATCTCCCGTCTGTTGAAATAGACCAGGACTAGATTAGTCTTCCGTCTATTGAATTAGACCAGGACTAGATTAATCTCCCGTCTGTTGAATTAGAGCAGGACTAGATTAATCTTCCGTCTGTTGAAGTAGACCAGGACTAGATTAGTCTTCCGTCTGTTGAAGGAGACCAGGACTAGATTAATCTTCCATCTGTTGAAGTAGAACAGGACTAGATTAGTCTTCCGTCTGTTGAATTAGACCAGGACTTGATTAATCTCCCGTCTGTTGAATTAGAGCAGGACTAGATTAATCTTCCGTCTGTTTACATAGACCAGGACTAGATTAATCTCCCATCTGTTGAAGTAGACCAGTACTAGATTAATCTCCCGTCTGTTGAATTAGACCAGGACTAGATTAATCTCCCATCTGTTGAAGTAGACCAGGACTAGATCAATCTCCCGTCTGTTGAATTAGACCAGCACTAGATTACATGTTGTGTGGGGTCTCTTCATTAAACAGTGGAAAGTAATTTTCTTCATCACTGAATGGTATTCCGTCAGTCTGACTCTGTGTGTGTCCATCATGGTTGATGATGATGATGTGACCAAGCCAACTTGCTGGGACACACATGTCCATCATACGTCATTTTACCACCTTAATCTTTCCAGTGAGTCTGTCTGTCTGTCTGTCTGTTCATCCATCCGTCCATCTGCCGGCCATTTCTTTTTCCTAGAACCAAACATCTTTTTAATGATTTGTCCTCCCTCTGATTACTTTGCTGTGTGATGATGTCACACGGCGTGCGTGTCCATCATGGTGTAACAGCGGTTGGTGACACAGTCGGTTCTCCTCAGCGGGACCGCCCTCGCTCTCTCGGCTCCTCTGTAATAGAAGTGTGTCACCACAAGATTGATCGTCCAATTACTCGCTCACTCTCTGGTCTCTGAATGGGATCAATTAAGTGAACAGCGGCAATACATCAGAGCTCTCCAGCCGCGAGGCTTCCTGCTGGTCTTCACCCCCTCCTACCTGTGGCGGCACCTGAACGTTTTCCGTCTGCTGTCCTCGCTCTTGAAGACCATGTGGCTGGCTGTGTGATAGGCTACACATGTGGAGCACTTTGTGATGGTGTCATTAGGAGTTAGAATCAGACGAAACCTAGAATGAACGTTTGCCCCCCGATTTCCCAACAAAATGAGCACTCATTGGTAAAGAGGTCAAAGGTCAAACGTTTCAGTAAACAGATTCACATTCTGGCCTTCAGAATGATCATGTGTAGCGAGGGATATCCCCTGAAAATTAGCTTTGTAATATTGTTTTGTTTTATTTTGTTTTGTTATTTGTTTGTTTTTTGTTTGTTTTTTTTTGGGGGGGGGCTTTTTTCCCCATTTTGTACCTTGGCCAAATCACTCGGCTGTCTGAGCCATCCCGGTCACTGCTCCACCCCCTCTGCCAATCAGGGAGGGCTACAGACTCTCACATGCCTCCTCGTATACATGTGGAGTCGCCAGCTGCTTCTTTTTACCTGACAGTGAGGAGTTTCACCAAGGGGCGTAGTGCATGGGAGGATCACGCTCTTATCCTCCCCGTTAAAGGGTTTTTTTTTTTAGGGAGTTGTTCCTTATTCGATGTGAGGGTCTAAGGACAGGATGTTGTGTTGCTGTAAAGCCCCTTGAGGCAAATTTGTAATGTGTGATATTGGGCTATACAAATAAAATTGACTTGAATTTGTTAGTGTAATAGCAAATTATTATGAACAGACTAATTCATTACAACCTCTGGTCATGAGCTGTGGGTAGTGACTGAAAGGGGGAGATCACGGATACAAGCGGATAAAATGAGTTTCCTCCGTAGGGTGTCTGGACTCAGCCTTAGAGATAGCGGGAGGAGCTCAGACATCCGGAGGGAGCTTGGAGTAGAGCCGCTGCTCCTTCGCATCGAAAGGAGCCAGTTGAGATGGTTGGGGCATGTGATTAGGATGCCTCCTGGGCACCTTCCTTTAGAGGTTTACTGGGCACGGCCAACTGGGAGGAGACCCTGGGGTAGACCCAGAACTCGCTGGAGGGACTACATGTCCAATCTGGCCTGGGAATGCCTTGGGATCCCCCAGGAGGAGCTGGAGGGCGTTGCTGGGGAGAGGGATGTCTGGAGTGCCCTACTTAGCTTGCTGTAACCGCGACCCAACCCCGGAGAAGCGGCTGATGATGAATGAATGAATAATTAATTAAAACTAACTGTTAAGCTAATTTGTTTAGCTATAAATATATTCTAAATTATGAAATCTTTTAGTAGATTGTCAGGCTGAGGCTGCAGCCAGTACAACCCAGCTCTCCTCCATCTCCCAGCTAAACACGAAGTCTCTTTATGCTAGCAGCTAGAACATGACAAACCGGTATCAGTTCTGATCTTGATAAGTCATTGTGATTCAATTCTAATGATATATCCATCCCTAGATGTGACCGAATGGATGTACATCAAGGGCAAGTCGAAGTAGATATACGCTATATGGACAAAAGTATTGGGACACTCCTCTTCATCATTGAATCCAGGTGTTTCATTCAGACCCATTACAACAGGTGTATAAATCCAGCAGCTAGCCATGCAGTCTGCATTTGCAAACATTTGTGAAAGAATGGGTCATTCTGAAGAGCTCAGTGAATTCAAGCATGGTGCTGTCATAGGATGCCACCTTTGCAATAAGTCAGTTGGTGAAATTTCTTCCCTGCTGGATATTCCACGGTCAACTTTAAGTGGTATTATTGAAAAGTGGAAGCGTTTAGGAACAGCAGCAACTCAGCCAGGGAGTGGCAGACCACGTAAAGTCACACAGCGGGGTCAACGAGGGCTGAGGCACATAGTGCGTAAAAGTCTCCAACTCTCTGTTGACTCAATAACTGCAGAGATCCAAACTTCCTCTGGCATTAACATCAGCACAAAGACTGTGCTCCAGGAGCTTTGTGGAATGGGTTTCCATGGCTGAGCAGCTGCATGCAAGCCTTACATCACCAAGCACAACGCCAAGCGTGGGATGGAGTGGTGTAAAGCACACTGCCACTGGACTCTGGAGCAGTGGAAACGTGTTCTGTGGAGTGACGAATCATGCTTCTCTGGCTGGCAGTCTGATGGACGAGTCTGGGTTTGGCAGATGCCAGCAGAACGTTACCTGCCTGGCTGCATTGTGCCAACTGTACAGTTTGGAGGAGGAGGGATAATGGTATGGGGTTGTTTTTCAGGGGTTGGGCTAGGTCCCTTAGTTCCAGTGAAGGGAAATCTTAATACTTCAGCATACCAAGACATTTTGGACAATTCTATGCTTCCAACATTGTGGGAACAGTTTGGGGAGGGCCCTTTTCTGTTCCAGCATGACTGTGCCCCAGTGCACAAAGCAAGATCCATTAAGACATGGTTGGGTGAGTTTGGTGTGGAAGAACTTGACTGGCCCGCACAGAGCCCTGACCTCAACCCCATCAAACACCTTTGGGATGAACTAGAACGGAGATTGTGAGCCAGGTCTTCTCGTTCAACATCAGTGCCTGACCTCACAAATGCTCTTCTGGATTAATGGGCAAAAATTCCCACAGACACACTCAAAATCTTGTGGAAAGCCTTCCCACAAGAGTGGAAGCTGTTATAGCTGTTATAGCTGCAAAGGGGGGACCAACTCCATATTAATGCCTATGGATTTAGAATGGGATGTCATAAAAGCTCCTGTAGGTGTAATTTCCCGGTGTCCCAATACTTTTGTACAAATAGTGTATCTCGTTTCTAAATGTTCATCGGGGAGCCAGAAGGATTTCCTACTTCTGATGTTATGCTGCACATCTGCCCAGCCTAGCAGTCATCAGTAGAGGTTGAACGTGAGAGCAATGGTTAATCAGTTGAATCACATTACGTTTGACAAAAGTGGGCTGTAATTTGGTACACAGCGTGTGGCATTTGACAGGCTTCATTTACTGGCAGGGCTTCATTCCTCTGTCTCGCACACCTCTTAGAACTACAGAGCAACATTATTATTATATTATTATTATTATTATTAGAAACAGTGCTGCAGCACATTAAACAATTCAGCCAAAACCAGAACAAAAGCAAAGGGGGAAGTCAGACTGCTCCAGTGCAGTAACAGTAGAGGTAGTTCTTACTATTCTATAGCCTATTGTCACGCCGGGGGCAGGAATTGAGGACACAAATGCACGACTCAGGGACAGACTGGGCAAGAACAATGTTTTAATGATATAAACCAACTGAAAGACAGCAATGAAGACTTGGGACAGGGCATGAAGCATCTGGCAACCAAGAGTCAACATACGTGTGTGTGTGTGTGATGATCCAACAAAGTGCCAGGGCAACCAGGGGGAGTATATAACCTGAGACAGCCAATCGGGGAAACGGGGGACAGGTGAGCAGGGCAGAGCAGGGCAGGAACAGGAACCACAAGCCAAATAAGGGGCTGGGGATCAGGTGAGTACAGCACGGGCAATCAGGGGTAATCAGGCAAATGGGGCAATCAGGGTTACTCATGTAAGTGGGGTGCAGGTGAGCCAAAATACCAATCAAGAGATAGGGACAGGTGAGCCCCAATGGCCCAGACCACACAACCACGACACCTGCTACTATAAGTAATGGGTCTGTAACGCCCACTGTTGTTAACATCGTCACACAACAAAGACTCGGCATGCCATGTGAAGATGTGTAGAAGAGGTCCACGCCAGCACAGAGTTTTGCTGACATGTTAATTGCCTCCTTCTGCTCCTCTTCTCAGTCTCTAGCTTAAAGTCACACCATATAAAAGCCTCAATATTTCATAAACAGTATTTTATTAGTTGTCCTATGGTGCTTCGGTTAGGCATTGGTAACCAGAGCCTCCCTACGCTGTCAGAAAGTCCTCCGCAGGGGCTTGATCTCCATGGCAGGTGCTAGAAATGAGCTTCCCTGCAGCATCTCAATTACATTACTACGACCGGCAGGCAAAGCTCCCAGGAGGTAATTCAAGGTTGGTTTTTCTAATGTTCTTTTCCCTTCTGATTAAGAAAGCGTTGTTAACCAGCGGCCTCGCCGTCTGCAGAGAGGAAGAAGGAGAAGAAATTATCACTGAATACCAGCTGGAATTAAAGACATAAAAACGCAGCCTACCCTGAACTTACAATATATCCATATTTTATAAACATGTAAAATTTATTTATTTATTTTTGGATTCTGAGAAACTTAATTGATCCCTGTAGGGAAATTCCTCTCTGCATGTAACCCATGCTAGCTGTGTAGCTAGCTGTGTAGCTAGGAGCAGTGGGCAGCTGCTGTGCAGCACCCGGGGACCACCTCCAGTTCCTCTTGCCATGTCTCGGTCAGGGACACATACAGGAGTATTAACCCCAACATGCATGTCTTTTTGATGGTGGGGGAAACCGGAGCGCCCGGAGAAAACCCACCACAGATACGGGGAGAACATGCAAACTCCACACAGAGGACAATCTCTGTGTGGAGAGAACTCCTTTTCTCTGTTTTTCTGTTTTTGTTGTTTTTCTGATTTTGTTTTTTTTGGGGGGTTTTCTGTGTGGAACTCCTTTTTTCCTTAGGGTCTAAGGACAGGATGTTGTGTTGCTCCTCTAAAGCCCCTTGACGCAAATTTGTAATTTGTGAAATTGGACTATACAAATAAAATTGACTTGACTTGGGATGACTCCCAAGGTCGGACAACCCTGGGGTTCGAACCCAGGACCCTCTTGCTGTGCGGCGACAGCACTAACCACTGGGCCACCATGCCGCCCATTTAGCAGACGTGTTTATCCAAAGTGACGTACATCTGAGAGTTAACACAACACAAGGAAGGATCTAGTCAGGACCACGACAGCGCAAGTGTCAGAAAAACTAGGTTCAAGTCCGATATGACGTAGGTGTCAACAGGCAGTGCACAAAGGCGTAGGGTGCGTGGAAGCATTTTCCTTTTTAATACCATCAGGTGTGGAGGTGTTGGAGAAAGATCTGGGTCTTTAGCTTCTTTTTAAAGATGGAGAGGGACTCATTTATACATTGTGAGTCTATATAGTATATGTTATTTACTGGAGTCTAAATATTATTTATTTATGTAATTGTTTATTTATTTCAAATTGCGGAAACGATATTTAAACAGTGGATACATGTTTTGTCCACAGTGGAGTATATGCTTATTAGATTAGATATTTTTGAATATTGAATACTTTTTAATGTTTAATACTGTTCTTAATGAATGATATTGTTATTTATGAATACCGTATTTAGTGATGAGTAGTTTTTACTGATGTTTATTGATTTTATGTTGAATATTGTTTTCTAGCAAACCCTTTGAGTTCACACTGATGAGAAGATGGGAGATGTATCCAGTTATGGAATGAGAAATAGAGTAAAGGAGGTGCACAGAGGAAGTGATGGAGAAACAAGATGAAGAGAATGAAGTGTCAGATGTAGCGAGGGTTAGAGATGGTGAGGAGTCAGATATAGTGAGGGTTAGAGATGGTGAGGAGTCAGATATAGTGAGGGTTAGAGATGGTGAGGAGTCAGATATAGTGAGGGTTAGAGATGGTGAGGAGTCAGATATAGTGAGGGTTAGAGACGGTGAGGAGTCAGATATAGTGAGGGTTAGAGACGGTGAGGAGTCAGATGTAGTGAGGGTTAGAGATGGTGAGGAGTCAGATATAGTGAGGGTTAGAGATGGTGAGGAGTCAGATGTAGTGAGGGTTAGAGATGGTGAGGAGTCAGATATAGTGAGGGTTAGAGATGGTGAGGAGTCAGATATAGTGAGGGTTAGAGATGGTGAGGAGTCAGATATAGTGAGGGTTATAGATGGTGAGGAGTCAGATGTATTGAGGGTTAGAGATGGTGAGGAGTCAGATATAGTGAGGGTTAGCGATGGTGAGGAGTCGGATATAGTGAGGGTTAGAGATGGTGAGGAGTCAAATGTAGTGAGGGTTAGAGATGGTGAGGAGTCAGATATAGTGAGGTTAGAGATGGTGAGGAGTCAGATATAGTGAGGGTTAGAGATGGTGAGGAGTCAGATGTAGTGAGGGTTAGAGGTGGTGAGGAGTCAGATGTAGTGAGGGATAGAGATGGTGAGTCAAATGTAGTGAGGGTTAGAGATGGTGAGGAGTCAGATATAGTGAGGGTTAGAGATGGTGAGGAGTCAGATATAGAGAGGGTTAGAGATGGTGAGGAGTCAGATATAGTGAGGGTTAGAGATGGTGAGGAGTCAAATGTATTGAGGGTTAGAGATGGTGAGGAGTCAGATATAGTGAGGGTTAGCGATGGTGAGGAGTCGGATGTAGTGAGGGTTAGAGACGGTGAGGAGTCAGATGTGGTGAGGGTTAGAGATGGTGAGGAGTCAAATGTAGTGAGGGTTAGAGATGGTGAGGAGTCAGATATAGTGAGGGTTAGAGATGGTGAGGAGTCAGATATAGTGAGGGTTAGAGATGGTGAGGAGTCAGATGTATTGAGGGTTAGAGATGGTGAGGAGTCAGATATAGTGAGGGTTAGCGATGGTGAGGAGTCGGATGTAGTGAGGGTTAGAGACGGTGAGGAGTCAGATGTGGTGAGGGTTAGAGACGCTGAGGAGTCAGATGTATTGAGGGTTAGAGATGGTGAGGAGTCAGATATAGTGAGGGTTAGAGATGGTGAGGAGTCGGATATAGTGAGGGTTAGAGATGGTGAGGTGTCAAATGTAGTGAGGGTTAGAGATGGTGAGGAGTCAGATATAGTGAGGGTTAGAGATGGTGAGGAGTCAGATATAGTGAGGGTTAGAGATGGTGAGGAGTCAGATGTATTGAGGGTTAGAGATGGTGAGGAGTCAGATGTATTGAGGGTTAGAGATGGTGAGGAGTCAGATATAGTGAGGGTTAGCGATGGTGAGGAGTCGGATATAGTGAGGGTTAGAGATGGTGAGGAGTCAAATGTAGTGAGGGTTAGAGATGGTGAGGAGTCAGATATAGTGAGGGTTAGAGATGGTGAGGAGTCAGATATAGTGAGGGTTAGAGATGGTGAGGAGTCAGATGTATTGAGGGTTAGAGATGGTGAGGAGTCAGATATAGTGAGGGTTAGCGATGGTGAGGAGTCAGATGTATTGAGGGTTAGAGATGGTGAGGAGTCAGATATAGTGAGGGTTAGAGATGGTGAGGAGTCAGATATAGTGAGGGTTAGAGATGGTGAGGAGTCAGATATAGTGAGGGTTATAGACGGTGAGGAGTCAGATATAGTGAGGGTTAGAGACGGTGAGGAGTCAGATGTAGTGAGGGTTAGAGATGGTGAGGAGTCAGATATAGTGAGGGTTAGAGATGGTAAGTCAAATGTAGTGAGGGTTAGAGATGGTGAGGAGTCAGATATAGTGAGGGTTAGAGATGGTGAGGAGTCAGATATAGTGAGGGTTAGAGATGGTGAGGAGTCAGATATAGTGAGGGTTAGAGATGGTGAGGAGTCAGATGTATTGAGGGTTAGAGATGGTGAGGAGTCAGATATAGTGAGGGTTAGCGATGGTGAGGAGTCGGATGTAGTGAGGGTTAGAGACGGTGAGGAGTCAGATGTGGTGAGGGTTAGAGATGGTGAGGAGTCAAATGTAGTGAGGGTTAGAGATGGTGAGGAGTCAGATATAGTGAGGGTTAGAGATGGTGAGGAGTCAGATATAGTGAGGGTTAGAGATGGTGAGGAGTCAGATATAGTGAGGGTTAGAGATGGTGAGGAGTCAGATGTATTGAGGGTTAGAGATGGTGAGGAGTCAGATATAGTGAGGGTTAGCGATGGTGAGGAGTCGGATGTAGTGAGGGTTAGAGACGGTGAGGAGTCAGATGTGGTGAGGGTTAGAGACGCTGAGGAGTCAGATGTATTGAGGGTTAGAGATGGTGAGGAGTCAGATATAGTGAGGGTTAGAGATGGTGAGGAGTCAGATATAGTGAGGGTTAGAGATGGTGAGGAGTCAAATGTAGTGAGGGTTAGAGATGGTGAGGAGTCAGATATAGTGAGGGTTAGAGATGATGAGGAGTCAGATATAGTGAGGGTTAGAGATGGTGAGGAGTCAGATGTAGTGAGGGTTAGAGATGGTGAGGAGTCAGATGTAGTGAGGGTTAGAGATGGTGAGGAGTCAGATATAGTGAGGGTTAGAGATGGTGAGGAGTCAGATGTATTGAGGGTTAGAGATGGTGAGGAGTCAGATATAGTGAGGGTTAGCGATGGTGAGGAGTCAGATGTATTGAGGGTTAGAGATGGTGAGGAGTCAGATATAGTGAGGGTTAGAGATGGTGAGGAGTCAGATATAGTGAGGGTTAGAGATGGTGAGGAGTCAGATATAGTGAGGGTTATAGACGGTGAGGAGTCAGATATAGTGAGGGTTAGAGACGGTGAGGAGTTAGATGTAGTGAGGGTTAGAGATGGTGAGGAGTCAGATATAGTGAGGGTTAGAGATGGTAAGTCAAATGTAGTGAGGGTTAGAGATGGTGAGGAGTCAGATATAGTGAGGGTTAGAGATGGTGAGGAGTCAGATATAGTGAGGGTTAGAGATGGTGAGGAGTCAGATATAGTGAGGGTTAGAGATGGTGAGGAGTCAGATGTATTGAGGGTTAGAGATGGTGAGGAGTCAGATATAGTGAGGGTTAGCGATGGTGAGGAGTCGGATGTAGTGAGGGTTAGAGACGGTGAGGAGTCAGATGTGGTGAGGGTTAGAGATGGTGAGGAGTCAAATGTAGTGAGGGTTAGAGATGGTGAGGAGTCAGATATAGTGAGGGTTAGAGATGGTGAGGAGTCAGATATAGTGAGGGTTAGAGATGGTGAGGAGTCAGATATAGTGAGGGTTAGAGATGGTGAGGAGTCAGATGTATTGAGGGTTAGAGATGGTGAGGAGTCAGATATAGTGAGGGTTAGCGATGGTGAGGAGTCGGATGTAGTGAGGGTTAGAGACGGTGAGGAGTCAGATGTGGTGAGGGTTAGAGACGCTGAGGAGTCAGATGTATTGAGGGTTAGAGATGGTGAGGAGTCAGATATAGTGAGGGTTAGAGATGGTGAGGAGTCAGATATAGTGAGGGTTAGAGATGGTGAGGAGTCAAATGTAGTGAGGGTTAGAGATGGTGAGGAGTCAGATATAGTGAGGGTTAGAGATGATGAGGAGTCAGATATAGTGAGGGTTAGAGATGGTGAGGAGTCAGATGTAGTGAGGGTTAGAGATGGTGAGGAGTCAGATATAGTGAGGGTTAGAGATGGTGAGGAGTCAGATATAGTGAGGGTTAGAGATGGTGAGGATTCAGATATAGTGAGGGTTAGAGGTGGTGAGGAGTCAGATGTAGTGACAGTAAGACATGGTGAGGAGTCAGAGATGGTAAGGAGTGGAGAAATCGGGTGGATGTTAGTGGTTGATTGAAGGGTTAATGTAAGGGGGCCAGTGCATGTGTACAACCAGATTTTAAAAAAAATGGAAGACGTACATCAGGGGATGTTCAGACATTTGATGAAGGAGGGAGAACATGTCTTTTGTTTGCTTTGTTGATTTTCCAAAAGCCTTTGCGTTACAAGAAATTTGATTTTCCTTGACTTCATTGATGCTTGGATCGATAAAAGTTTAATAAGGCAATTGAATACCTGTAAAAGGATCCCGCTCCCTGTGTGCAAATCGAGGATAAGTGGGTATTTCTCTGTTCCGTTCAGCGTAAAACAGGTATGTTCAGTTTGTCAGACTTTGCTCTCAAGGTTAATGTGAGTAGAAAGCTGGATAATGGAAACTGAGTATTTTACAGTATGCTGATGATACGGTTCTTCTCTCAGAGACAGAGCAGTACCTACAACTAAATGCCAGTACACACCTCAATAGAAATCGAGAAGTGAATCAGATAACTTGAGTCCTGCTCCATCTGTAGGAAACGCCAGAAGCATTAGCTGACGTCGGTTCAATCTGGAAGTCAGTGTATTTTACACTGGTGTACTCGACTGGTAAAAACCTTTAATTTTCCCCATTAAAGAAAATAGTATGTCGGAACGTTGACATCTGGAAATAGAACAGAAGTCACAGCTTCTTACTAATAATAATTTTAATGGATTACATTTTGTTTGTGTATAGTTCTTTATCTAGACACCCAAAGTGCTTCACAGTCAAGGGGGGGGCTCACCTCAACCACCACCAATGTGCAGCACCACCTGGGTGCTTCACGGCAGCCATTTTACGCCAGAACGCTCACCACACATCAGCTTGAAGCGAAGAGGGAGGAATCATTAAGCAAATTACACAGGGGGATTATTTGGTTGCCAGACAGAGAGATCCAGGTTGGGAATGTCGCCAGGACACCGGGGGACAACCTACTCTTTGCGATAAGTGCCATGGGATCTTGAATGACCACAGTGAGTCAGGACCTCGGTTTTAATGTCTCATCCAAAGGACAGCATCTCCTACAGCACGGTGTCCCCGTCACTGCACTGGCGCATTGGGGATTTTGTTGTTTTTTCTTTTTTTATTATTAGGATCAGAGGGAAGACTGCCCCTATTGGCCCACCAACACCACTTCCAGCAGCAACTCAGTTTTCCCGGGAGGTTTCCCATCCAAGTACTAGCCAAGCCCACACCTGCTTAGCTTCTGCCATTCAGCAGAGCCAGGGTACATGTTGGTATGGCTGCTGGCACACATCAGTTCACAGCCAGAAGTCGCCGATGTGGGGCTTTGATATTGACATAAATAGGAGGGTCCTTCTTGTCTGGTGTCAGTCAGTGCCAGTATTCAGTGGCCTTGATGCTGATTACTGCAAGTCTGTGATGCTCCCAGGGGAGACCAACGATCAATTAGAGCGAAAAGACTTCAGAAATGGGGCAACTTAGATATAGACTTTTTCTTTGGAGCACACGAGGTATGGTAAATACCCCAGCCTGGTAATTGGTATGTGTATGACTTTTGAGGAGAGCATTGAATTATTAGCAGACTCTAGAGGAAGACCTATGGTCTCAGTAATAAGTAACCTTAAAGTAAGCAAAAATTTTAGTTACTCCACCTAATCTCAGTTATGCAAATCACGTGTGCACCCAGTATTGAGTTGTGGAGCTAATAGTGTGCTTTTGGTTGCTCAAGAAGTATTGTGTTAGTCTGCCCAATATTAGGATCACTAAAAAGGTTTTCCTTTTGAGGGGGAACCTCCTCAGTTTTTAAGGAGGTTAAATTAAAATGAACATCTTTGAGTGTATTCAGAAGAATGTGTTCAAACAGCATTAACTTGATCAAACTGAGGCGTCTGAAGAACTTCAGAGGTAAATTGCTGAATAAAGTGTGGGTGAAATCAAAACAAAGTGAAAGGTGTAAATGTGCTGCGCGCTGGTGTTCTACCCGGGGCCATAGAGGTGGGACGGTTTCATTTGTACCCGGGGCCATAGAGGTGGGACGGTTTCATTTGTACCCGGGGCCATAGGAGTGGGACGGTTTCATTTCTACCCGGGGCCATAGGAGTGGGACGGTTTCATTTCTACCCGGGGCCATAGAGGTGGGACGGTTTCATTTCTACCCGGGGCCATAGGAGTGGGACGGTTTCATTTCTACCCGGGGCCATAGGGGTGGGACGGTTTCATTTCTACCCGGGGCCATAGAGGTGGGACGGTTTCATTTGTACCCGGGGCCATAGGAGTGGGACGGTTTCATTTCTACCTGGGGCCATAGGAGTGGGACGGTTTCATTTCTACCCGGGGCCCTAGAGGTGGGACAGTTTCATTTCTACCCGGGGCCATAGGAGTGGGACGGTTACATTTGTACCCGGGGCCATAGGAGTGGGACGGTTTCATTTCTACCCGGGGCCATAGGGGTGGGACGGTTTCATTTGTACCCAGGGCCATAGAGGTGGGACGGTTTCATTTGTACCCGGGGCCATAGGAGTGGGACGGTTTCATTTCTACCCGGGGCCATAGGAGTGGGACGGTTTCATTTCTACCCGGGGCCATAGGAGTGGGACAGTTTCATTTCTACCCGGGGCCATAGGAGTGGGACGGTTTCATTTGTACCCGGGGCCATAGGAGTGGGACGGTTTCATTTGTACCCGGGGCCATAGGAGTGGGACGGTTTAATTTCTACCCGGGGCCATAGAGGTGGGACGGTTTCATTTGTACCCGGGGCCATAGGAGTGGGACAGTTTCATTTGTACCCGGGGCCATAGAGGTAGGGCGGTTTCATTTGTACCCGGGGCCATAGAGGTGGGATGGTTTAATTTCTACCCGGGGCCATAGGAGTGGGACAGTTTCATTTGTACCCGGGGCCATAGAGGTGGGAAGGTTTCATTTGTACCCAGGGCCATAGAGGCGGGACGGTTTAATTTCTACCCGGGGCCATAGAGGTTGGGCGGTTTCATTTCTACCCGGGAACATAGAGGTGGGACGGTTTCATTTCTACCCGGGGCCATAGAGGTTGGACGGTTTAATTTCTACCCGGGGCCATAGAGGTGGGACGGTTTAATTTCTACCCGGGGCCATAGAGGTTGGGCGGTTTAATTTCTACCCGGGGCCATAGAGGTGGGACAGTTTCATTTGTACCCGGGGCCATAGGAGTGGGACAGTTTCATTTGTACCCGGGGCCATAGGAGTGGGACAGTTTCATTTGTACCTGGGGCCATAGAGGTGGGACGGTTTCATTTCTACCCGGGGCCATAGAGGTGGGACGGTTTCATTTCTACCCGGGGCCATAGAGGTGGGACGGTTTCATTTCTACCCGGGGCCATAGAGGTTGGGCGGTTTCATTTCTACCCGGGGCCATAGAGGTGGGACAGTTTCATTTCTACCCGGGGCCATAGAGGTTGGGCGGTTTAATTTCTACCCGGGGCCATAGAGGTGGGACAGTTCCATTTCTACCTGGGGCCATAGAGGTTGGACAGTTTCATTTCTACCCAGGGATATAGAGGTGGGACAGTTTCATTTGTACCCGGGGCCATAGAGGTTGGACGGTTTAATTTCTACCCGGGGCCATAGAGGTGGGACAGTTTCATTTCTACCTGAGGCCATAGAGGTTGGACGGTTTCATAATAGAGTTGGTGCAGTCTGTGACCTTGGTGAAATAGAAAATGGATGTGTTTTAGTGTGCTCTCACTTGTTGCTCTTCAGAATAGTCATACTGACTTATTATGGACGGGTGAATTGAAATCATTTGAGCTTTATCTTTAAAGCCTGGAAGCCGAGACAAAGCAAACGTGTGGTTTAAAGCGACCCGTTGGAGTTTTCCTAATAAACAGCTTGGTTTTATTTCCATGCAAAGTTTCCCCCCAAAACACAATGTGTGTGTTGTGTCTTTGAGATCTGACAAGCTTTAATACATGTCCATTTGCAAAACTTTTTTTTTTTTCTTTGAATATGTTGAAAGCTTCATTGTTTACACTGAAACTACTAGTTGACGTGGCGTTAAACGAGGGAGAGCGGGTACAGGTTGTGAGCAGGGACCGGGAGCAGGGTGTGGGCAGGGAGCGGGAGCAGGGTGTGGGCAGGGAGCGGGAGCAGGGTGTGGGCAGGGACCGGGAGCAGGGTGTGGGCAGGGACCGGGAGCAGGGTGTGGGCAGGGACCGGGAGCAGGGTGTGGGCAGGGAGCGGGAGCAGGGTGTGGGCAGGGAGTGGGAGCAGGGTGTGGGCAGGGACCGGGAGCAGGGTGTGGGCAGGGAGCGGGAGCAGGGTGTGGGCAGGGAGCGGGAGCAGGATGTGAGCAGGGAGCGGGAGCAGGGTGTGAGCAGGGAGCGGGAGCAGGGTGTGAGCAGGGAGCGGGAGCAGGATGTGGGCAGGGAGCGGGAGCAGGGTGTGAGCAGGGAGCGGGAGCAGGGTGTGAGCAGGGAGCGGGAGCAGGATGTGAGCAGGGAGCGGGAGCAGGGTGTGAGCAGGGAGCGGGAGCAGGGTGTGAGCAGGGAGCGGGAGCAGGATGTGGGCAGGGAGCGGGAGCAGGGTGTGGGCAGGGACCGGGAGCAGGGTGTGAGCAGGGAGCGGGAGCAGGATGTGAGCAGGGAGCGGGAGCAGGGTGTGAGCAGGGAGCGGGAGCAGGGTGTGAGCAGGGAGCGGGAGCAGGATGTGGGCAGGGAGCGGGAGCAGGGTGTGGGCAGGGACCGGGAGCAGGGTGTGGGCAGGGAGCGGGAGCAGGATGTGAGCAGGGAGCGGGAGCAGGGTGTGGGCAGGGACCGGGAGCAGGGTGTGGGCAGGGAGCGGGAGCAGGGTGTGGGCAGGGACCGGGAGCAGGGTGTGGGCAGGGAGCGGGAGCAGGGTGTGGGCAGGGAGCGGGAGCAGGGTGTGGGCAGGGACCGGGAGCAGGGTGTGGGCAGGGAGCGGGAGCAGGGTGTGAGCAGGGAGCGGGAGCAGGGTGTGAGCAGGGAGCGGGAGCAGGATGTGAGCAGGGAGCGGGAGCAGGGTGTGAGCAGGGTGTGGGCAGGGAGCGGGAGCAGGATGTGAAAAATCACAGCTTTTTGATCAGACGTTAAAATCTAGCAGTTCAGTGTTATTAAGAGAAGCATCACAAGACAACACCAGATCAACAGCTTGCCCCTTATTATGAGCTGGCTCCTGAACAGGTGGTTCAAGGTTAAAAGAGTCAGCGAGGTTCATTAAACCAGTGATAAAACAAGACACGGAAGGGCAGCAAACATGTATATCAACATCACCAACAATAACAACTCCGTCGTACTCACCCATAATAATAAAAAGAAGTTCAGAAAATTCTTGAATGAAACTAGTGTTTGTCTTAGGTGGTCTATCTAGTGTTCGTCTGAGGTGGTCTAGCTAGTGTTAGTCTTAGGTGGTCTATCTAGTGTCAGTCTTAGGTGGTCTATCTAGTGTTAGTCTTAGGCAGTCTATCTAGTGTTAGTCTTAGGTGGTCTATCTACGTAGTGTTCACCTTAGATGGTCTATCTGGTGTTCATCTTAGATGGTCTATCTAGTGTTAGTCTTACATGGTCTATCTAGTGTTAGTCTTAGGTGGTTTATCTAGTGGTAGTCTTAGGTGGTCTATCTAGTGTTCATCTTAGGTCG
This sequence comes from Lampris megalopsis, assembly GCA_022114975.2. Taxonomy (NCBI): domain Eukaryota; kingdom Metazoa; phylum Chordata; class Actinopteri; order Lampriformes; family Lampridae; genus Lampris; species Lampris megalopsis. The sequence goes on along the minus strand of JAJHIY020000264.1, from coordinate 4,088,019 downwards.
TCTGCCTAGTCTTAGGTGGTCTATCTAGTGTTCGTCTTAGGTGGTCTAGCTAGTGTTAGTCTTACATGGTCTATCTAGTGTTAGTCTTAGGTGGTCTATCTAGTGTTCGTCTGAGGTGGTCTAGCTAGTGTTAGTCTTAGGTGGTCTATCTAGTTTTAGTCTTAGGTGGTCTATCTAGTGTTCGTCTGAGGTGGTCTAGCTAGTGTTAGTCTTAGGTGGTCTATCTAGTGTCAGTCTTAGGTGGTCTATCTGGTGTTAGTCTTAGGCAGTCTATCTAGTGTTAGTCTTAGGTGGTCTGTCTACGTAGTGTTCACCTTAGATGGTCGATCTAGTGTTCACCTTAGATGGTCGATCTAGTGTTCATCTTAGATGGTCTATCTAGTGTAAGTCTTACATGGTCTATCTAGTGTTAGTCTTAGGTGGTCTATCTAGTGGTAGTCTTAGGTGGTCTATCTAGTGTTCATCTTAGGTCGTCTACTTAGTCTTAGGTGGTCTATCTAGTGCTCGTCTTAGGTGGTCTAGCTAGTGTTAGTCTTAGGTGGTCTGTAGATTAAAATACAGAGTATCAGCTGGTGGCCATTTAAAAGAAAACCCAGAGATTTGAAAGCATTAAAAGAGACAGCGAAGCATTTGTAATTATTATTAAAAATGACAGCGACCCCACCTCCACAGCCAGACAGCCTTGGTTGATTAAAACCGGAGTAATTCAGGGGACATGCCTCTGTTGGTGGCGTAGAGCATCCAGGGCTTAATCAGGACTCAATAATAAATTTAAAAAAATCAATATTATTGGTCGTGATAAAATCTTGGCATAAAAAGACTTGTTAGCAAGGGACGGCGTGTTCAGCAAGCCAAACATAGCAGCCATTGTTTCAGCAGTAGATGCAGTCACAGGGTGTAGCTGCTGGTGAGTAGAAGTATATACCTGGTTTTGTTGTTGCAGCGGGTGGAATGGAAACCAAGTTCGCTCTTATTGTAGATGTAGTAGTACCTCTGGGTCTCTAGGTGGTACGGTTTAATTGAATCCGAATGGGAATAGGAATATTGTTGATGGAGGAGTGCTCAGCGGGACCCACGGAGAGATGCTGTATGGGAAAACTTCCAGCAAAAAGGTCAGTGACAGATGAGGCCAGCGGAGGGAGTCAGTGGGCAGAACAGTACCGTCGAGTCCGAGTGCCACCACAGGTGGAAGCGGAGGCTCCGGGAGGGAAGCGTCAGATGTAAACAGTCAGTTACGTGGACAGGACTACACGGCGTGCTGCAGGTTGGCTGGTAGCATCCGGCTACCCAGCCTGTTTGGGTGGACTTCGTCAGATCTGGAGGAGAGACGATCCCAAAACATTAAAATTATATTATCCATAAAACTTAGTTTGTGAGTGCTGCAGGTGGAGATGAGCCATGTGTGCAGGCTGAGGATTCTGCTGAAAGGCCACGGGCCAGTGTCGGAATAGGACCTGAGATAAAAACAGACTTTCCACACATACTTAAAAAGCTGAAAAGGTCAAAGAAATCCCTTTTGTTTAATTCAGACTGCTGGCAAGCTGCATCGTTTGTCCCCACATGAACGATCACTCACTTGATTGGTGGAGTCAAGTCAAGTCAATTTTATTTGTATAGCCCAATATCACAAATTACAAATTTGCCTCGGTGGGATTAACAGCAACACAACATCCTGTCCTTAGACCCTCTCATCGGATAAGGAAGAACTAAAAAAAAACGTTTAACAGGGAGAAAAAATAGGAAGAAACCTCAGAGAGAGCAACAGAGGAGGCTCTCTCTCCCAAGATGGACAACGTGCAATGGATGTTGTGTTTACACAATTTACGCAATACAACATTGAAAGAGGATAAACAGAATTATAATGGACTTATAAAATTTACGAAGAATATGATGTGCAGGATGCCAAGCAGTGTCACTTGTAGGCAAAGCACTAGGTGACTTGAACTACAACTACTAACAAACCCATGAGCGGTAATAGCTTATCCTGGAGCTAGTGGAAGACGGGACTGTACGGATCAACTCAGGAGTTTATCCAGGATATCAGGGAAGTGGAAGATTTAACCATATGGAGCCATGATAACAACCTCTCTAAATGTCAGTAAGACCAAAGAAATCATTGTTGGCTTGATAAAGATCAGAGGAAATCACATTCCTATTTCCATCAATGGGTCATCTGTTGAAATTGTGGACAGTTTTAGACTTCTCGGCTTACACATCACAGACACCTTCACATGGTCTCTCAACACCAGGTGCATCCTGAAGAAGAAACAGCCATGGCGTCGTTTATTTCCTCTAACAACAACTAAGTCAGCGGTTCATTCTGCTAAACCTCAGCCTCGTGTCTACCCACAATCCCCTTTGCTGACCCCGCCCACTTTCTTAAAGGGACCATCTAGTGAATATGTAACCTGCAAGTAGGTCACTACACATGCCCCCCCCAGAATTTACCATGACACAAAGAAAAAAAATCAACGTGGCGGTGGACAAATAATATGGCCAAAACGGCTCCTCTTGACAGGTGTAGGGGCAGGGGGGCGTCCACGCCGAGGGGGCTGGGCCTGTTGAACCTGCCTGTCCAAGTCCAGGTGAGCCGGCTTGAGACAGTCCACCGAAACCCACTCCTGCTTACCACCGACATCCACAACAAAGTTCTTACCCCCGCTTCCAGGACAAGGAAGGGGCCATCATAGGAGGACTGCAGGGGGTACGGTGGGTGTCGTGCCGGATGAAGACATACCTAGCTGACTGCAGGTCCTTGGGGATATAAGACTGAGGGAGGCCGCGCTGCGAAGTTGGGACTGGAGTGAAAATGCCGGCAGCGTCCTGGAACACAGCCTGTTGGCGGGCAGCAGACCAGGATGCTGCGCCATCTGGGAGAAATTTCCCCGGAACCCGCAGTGGCTGGCCGTAAACCAGCTCGGCCGACGAGGACTGGAGGTCTTCCTTAGGGGCGGTCCGCAGGCCAAGCATGACCCATGGGAGCCGGTCGATCCAGCTACTGTCTGTGAGGCTGGCTTGAAGAGCGGCCTTCATAGAACGATGAAACCGCTCACATAAACCGTTGCCCTGTGGGTTGTATGCCGTGGTGCGGTGCAACTTCACCCCTAGGCTTTTAATGACTGCAGTCCAGAGCTTGGATGTGAACTGCAAGCCCCGGTCAGAAGTGAGGTCAGATGGCATGCCAAACCGGGCCACCTCAACAGATGTGGTGGTTGACAATGGAATAGCCTCTGACCACCTAGTGGACCTGTCCACCATGGTAAGGAGATGAGTGAAACCACGGGAGGAGGGAAGGGGGTCCTACTAGGTCCACATTGACATGGTCGAAACGCCTCCCAGACACTGGGAACAGTGCCAGGGGTGCCTTGGTGTGGCGGTGAACCTTGGAGCGCTGACACGCCACGCAGGTGCCTGCCCAGTCCTTGATGTCCTTCCTGAGGCCATGCCACATGAACTTGGCCCCCACCAACTTCGTTGACACCTTCACACCTGGGTGTGAAAGGCCACGGATGGCGTCAAAAACCCGTCGCCGCCAGCCCGTGGGCACCATGGGTCGGGGCTGACCTGTGGAAATGTCACAGAGAAGCGTGGCCCCAGCATCGTCAAACACCACATCCTTCAACTGCAGCCCAGCGTCAGCAGTCCGGTAGGCCTGCACTTCTGTGTCAGCAGCCTGGTCTGCAGCCATGGCTGCGTAGTCGAGTCCCAGGTGGACGGCCACCAACACCGCCCGGGAGAGGCAGTCGGCGACGAAGTTGACCTTGCCAGCGACGTGCTGGATGTCAGTGGTGAACTCCGAGATGTAAGAGAGCTGGCGCTGCTGGCACCCAGACCACGGGTCGTTGGCTTTGGCCATGGCGAATGTCAGTGGCTTGTGGTCCACAAACACAGAGAACCAGCGGCCTTCCAGCAGGATCTGGACGCGGCGGATGGCGAGAAACAGGCCAAGAAGCTCCTAGTCGAAGTTACTGTATTTTCTCTCACTGCTGCGCAAGTGGCAGCTGAAAAAAGCAAGCGGCTGCCGGGCTTTGCCCACCCACTGCTCATACACTGCCCCCACAGCGTAATCTGAGGCATCCATGGTGAGTGCTACTGGGGCAGTTGGTGATGGGTGCACCAACAAGGCGGCGTCAGCCAGCGCAGCCTTAGCTTCCTCAAACACCCGGTTTCTCTCTTCCGACCAGTCCACTGGGCCCTTTAGGTCCCTACCCTTCAGAGCCTCGTACGTGGAGCGCATGAGATGAGCCGCCCGGGGAATGAACCGGTTGTAAAGGTTCACCATGCCCAGGAACTCCTGCAGGGACTTCACCGTGATTGAGCGTGGGAATCTGGCGACGGCGTCCACCTTGTCGGGGAGGGGGGTTGCTCCGTCCTTTGTAACCCGGTGCCCGAGGAAATCAATGGCTGGCAGGCCCAACTGGCACTTTGCCAGGTTGACGATTAGCCCATGCTGGCTGAGCCATTCGAACAGCTGCTGGAGATGGACCAGGTGCTCCGCTGCAGACGTACTGGCCACGAGAATGTTGTCCAGGTAAACAAACAGGAACAGCATATCTCGCAGCACAGAGTCCATGAGCCGGTCTGTGCAGCCCTCTTGAGCCCAAACGGCATCCTCAGGAACTCAAACAGGCCGAGCGGCGTGATTACTGCCGTCTTCGGCACATCCTGTGGGCGGACGGGCACCTGGTGGTATCCGCGCATGAGTTCCACCTTGGAGAAGATGACCGCCCCCGCCAAGTGCACAGAGTAGTCTTGGATGTGCGGGACGGGGTAGCGCTCTGGCGTCGTGGCGTTGTTGAGGCGGCGGTAATCACATGTGGTGATTACCGCCAGCCACCATTAGCCTTCGTGACCATATGCAGGGGGGAGGCCCATGGACTGTCGGAGCAGCGCACGATGCCGAGGCGCTCCATGTTGGCAAACTCCTCCTTGGTGATGGCGAGCTTGGCTGGGTCGAGGCGCCGTGCACGGGCATAGACTGGGGGGCCCAGGGTGGTGATGTAGTGTTCCACTCCATGCTTGGTGACTGCTGATGAGGAGATGGGCGTTGTGAGGTCCAGAAACTCAGCAAGCAGACGCTGAAATTCATCCCCAGTGGCAATCATGTTGGACAAGCCGATGGGACCCGCCTCCCCCAACGTACATGGGTAGGAGCAGAAGGAGACGGCGTCAATCAAGCGGCGGTTTTTAACGTCTACCAACAGTCCACACACGCGCAGGAAATCCGCACCAAGGAGGGCAATGGACACCTTCGCCATTACAAAGTCCCAGCCGAACCGCCGACCTCCAAAAACCACCTCCACATACCTCGTGCCATAGGTGCGTACGGGGGTGCCGTTATCAGCATCCATAGGGGGGCCGAATCCGCTGGCCATCGTGTCCACTGGTGTCACAGGCAGGATGCTCCACTGCACGCCCGAATCAACTAGCAACCACCGGCTGGAGATGGTGTCCCGAATAAACAGCAGCCTGCCTTCCTGGCCAACGCTCAGGGCTACTACTGAGCGCCGGCCCTGGCTTTTCCCACCCTGCTGAAAGTGCATGGTGCACGGCATTGCTTGGGTTTGGTTCCAAACCTAGCATGGTAAAAGCACAGTCCCCCTGAGTCCTTCTGCCGACGAGAAACTGCTGCCGCAGCGACGCTCACAGCCTCTCCCGGCGGAGGTGGAAGAGCGTGGGCAGGCCACAGAGCAGCCACACACTGCTGTCGGCTGGCGAGAAAACTCCTGTCAGTCTCTGTGGCCAACTCCCGAAAGTTGCTGGTGGTGGACAACTTGAAGCTGGCCAAGGCAGCATGGATATGCGAGGGGGGCTGACGGAGGAACAGCTGGCCGAAAAGGAAGGCAGGATCGCCCGAACCCAGCTTACTCAGCATCTTGTCCATAAGCTCCGATGGCTTGCCATCTCCCAAGCCTTGCAGCGAAAACAGCAAGTCCGCCCACTCCACCTCTGCTAGCTCAAAAGCCTGTAGCAAGTGTCTTTTAATTGTACCGTACTTATCCAGGGGCAGCAGGGCTTGCAGCAGGCCCAATATCCATGACGCCATAGATGTTCCAAGTGCCGCCATGACGTAGTGGTACCTGGTCTCATCCACGGTGATGTTCTTAATCGCGAACTGGGCTTTGATGTGAGCGAACCATGCTGCTGCAGCCGTTTCCCAGAAGTCGGGCAGTTGGAGCGAGACGGCGTTAGCCACTGCTGCAGCACTGGCAGCTTCGTTCTCCATGGCTCACGTTGGGGTCACCAATGTGGAAGATGAAAGAAAGGAGACGAGACCACTTCTCCTTTTCACCACACAGCCGCGGGGTCATTTATTTCCTCTAACAACAACTAAGTCAGCGGCTCATTCTGCTAAACCTCAGCCTCGTGTCTACCCACAATCCCCTTTGCCAACCCCCGCCCACTGTCTTAAAGGGACTGTCTGGTGAATATGTAACCTGCAAGTAGGTCACTACAGCAGCAACAATCATTGGCATGGAACTACCACAACTTCATAATTACACCACTTTCTGCAAAAGGAAAGCCCAAAACATCATGAAGGACACCAGCCACCCCGCTCATGTTCTGTTCTCACTCCTTCCATCTAAAAAAGTTGCTTACCTTTAAATGACTGGACTTTTTGCACTCATGTACTCATTGGATTTGAGGAATATCATAAGATATACTGTATGTACACATGTACCAGTGACTTCCTGCCTTTGTTCTACTTTGGTCTTCCACACTGTTAAGCCCATCTGGCCTGGCGACACTGAAGGACAGAGAGAGATTATATCTCCATGTAGATAATGCTAATAATGCTAAGCTCTTTATACACTCTCTTACACACACGCATATATATATATATATATATATATGTCTATATATATATATATATATATATATATATATATATATATATATATATGTCTATATATATATATTCTCAGAGAATCATCACCTTAACGTGGTGAAGGGGTTTGTGTGTCCTGGTGATCCTGGGTGCTGTGATGTTGGGGGCAATAGCCCCTGGTAAGGTCTCCCAAGGCAATTCGGTCCCAGGGGAGGGGCCAAACTAAGAACAATTCCCCAAAAACCCAATGAATTTACACCAGCAGAGTTACAGCACCTCGCCCGGAAAAGGGAAACCTGGGTCCCCTCCTGGAGCCAGACCTGGGAGGGTAGCTCTCCGGCGAGCATCTGGTGTCCGGGCCTTCGCCCATGGGGCCCGGTCAGGCCCAGCCCGAAAAAACAACATGGACCCACCACACGCAGGGATGAGCATTGAGGTAGGGTGCAATGCAGGCTGAATAGCAGTTTGGAGTATCCGGCCTTCTTGGAGCCTCTGGGAGGTGTCCTGGATAGGGTTCTGCCTCGGGACTCTGTATTTCTGCTGGGATACTTCAACGATCATGTGGGCAAAAATGAAGAAACCTGGAGGGGTGTGATTGGGAGCACCGGCCTCCCCAATCTGAACCTGAGCAGTGCCTTGTTATTGGATTTCTGTGCGAGTCATGGATTGGCAATAACAAACACCATGTTCAAACATAAGGTAGTTCATAAGTGTACTTGGTACCAGAACACCTTAGGCTGAAGATCGATGATAGACTTTGTGGTCATATCATCAGATCTGCAGGCATATGTTTGGACACTCAGGTGAAGAGAGGAGCAGAGCTGTCAACTGATCACCACCTAGTGGTGGTGAGTTGGATCAGATGGCAGGGAAGGCTGCTGGACAGACCTGGCAAACCCAAACGTATCGTGAGAGTGAACTGGGAATGTCTGGCGGAAGCCCCTGTCCGTGAGGTCTTCAACTCCCAACTTCAGAAGAAGTTCTCGTGTATCCCAAGGGAGGCCTGTCGAGGTGGCAACCTAAGAACCCGCTGGTGGACACCGGCGGTGAAGGAAGCTGTCAAGCTGAAGAAGGAGGCCTTCGGACTTGGTTGGCCCAGGGGTCTCCTGAAGCAGCAGACAGGTAACGGGAGGCCAGAAGGGCTGCTGCTTCGGCAGTCACGTAAGCAAAAACTTGGGTGTGTGAGGAGTTCATTGAGGCTATGGAGGAGGACTTTCGGTTGGCCTCAAGGAAGTTCTGGCAAATCATCCGGCGACTCAAGGAGGGGAAGCAGGGCTTGACTCAGGCTGTGTTCAGCTGGGGAGGAGAAGTGTTGACCCGGACTGGGGATGTTGTCAAGCAGTGGAAAGAACAATTTGAGGAGCTCCTGAACCCGACTAACGCATCCTCAGTGGAGGAGGTACAGTCTGAAGACTCAGGGGAAGCCCCACCCATATCTTTGGCAGAGGACTCTGAGGTAGTTAAAAAGCTCCTCGGTGGCAAGGCACCGGGTGTGGATGAGACTCGCCCTGAGATGCTGAAGGCTCTTGACATTGTTGGGCTGTCTTGGTTGACATGTCTCTTCAGTGTCGCGTGGAGGTCGGGGACAGTACCTTTGGAGTGGCAGACTGGGGTGGTGTTTCCCATATTCAAAAAGGGGGACCGGAGGGTGTGCTCCAATTATCGGGGCATCACAGTGCTCACTAGGGTCCTCTAAAGGAGGCTCCGACCGATTGTCAAACCTCGGATCCAGGATGAACAATGCGGATTCCGTCCTGGCCGTGGAACAACGGACCAACTCTTTACTCTTGTGGAAGTGCTGAAGGGGCCATGGGAGTTTGACCAGCCAGTCTAATGTGTTTTGTGGACTTGGAGAAGGCTTACGACCGTGTACCCCGGGGCACTCTGTGGGGGGTACTGCGGGAGTATGGGGTACCGGGGCAGTTGCTACAAGCCATCCAGTCCTTGTATAACCAAAGTGAGAGCTGTGTCCGCATTCTTGGCACAAAGTCAAACACATTTTCGGTGGGTGTCGGATTCCGCCAAGGTTGTCCCTTCCCTCCGATTCTGCTTGTGATATTCATGGACAGGATCTCAAGGTGCAGCCAAGGTGAGGAGTGTGTCCGTTTTGGGAACCTCAGAATTGCATCTCTGCTCTTCACAGATGATGTGGTTTTGTTGGCTTCATCAGAACGTGACCTCCAGCGCGCACTGGGGTGGTTTGCAGCTGAGTGTGAAATGGCCGGGATGAGAGTCAGCACCTCCAAGTCTGAGGCCATGGTTCTCTACCGGAAAATGGTGGATTGCTTCCTCTGGGTTGGGGATGAGTTGTTGCCTCAAGTGAAGGAGTTCAGGTATCTCGGGGTCTTGTTCACAAGCGAGGGTAGGATGTGCCATGAGATTGACAGCCAGATTGGTGCAGCATCAGCAGTAATACGGACGTTGTAGTGGACCATTGTGGTGAAGAAAGAGCTGAGCCGGAAGGCAAAGCTCTCAGTTTACTAGTCAATCTTCATTCCAACCCTCACCTATGGTCATGAGCTTTGGGTAGTGACCGAAAGGGTGTAATCGTGGATACAAACAGCCGAAATGAGTTTCCTCCATAGGATGTCTGGGCTCAGCCTTAGCGATAGGGTGAGGAGCTTGGACATCCCGAGGGAGCTCGGAGTAGAGCCGCTGCTCCTTCGCATCAAAAGGAGCCAGTTGAGATGGTTCAGGCATCTGATTAGGATGCCTCCTGGGCCCCTTCCTTTGGAGGTTTACTGGGCATGGCCAACTGGGAAGAGACCCCGGGGTAGACCCAGAACTCGCTGAAGAGACTACATGTTCAATCTGGTCTGGGAATGCCTTGGGATCCCCCAAGAGGAGCTGGAGGGTTTTGCTGGGGAGAAGGACGTCTGGAGTGCCCTACTTAGCTTGCTGCCACCACGACCCGACCCCGGAAAAGCGGCTGATGATGAATGAGTGAATGAATTTATATATATATATAGGAAAAAAAGTATGCGTCGCACGAAACAAGCCTATACTACTATATATTAAAAGTTTTTTTTCCTCCATCTGTATTGATATTCTGCTCCTCATTCGTTGAGCACTTTTATCAACACCATGTATATATACTGAGATGGCCTGGCGGCCTGTCCAGGGTGTCTCTGTGCCTGCTGCCCAATGCCTGCTGGGATAGGCTCCAGCATCCTCACGACCCTGAGAGCAGGATAAGCGGTTTGGATAATGGATGGATTTAAAGGTAATAATTATTTGAAGAAGTGTAGGTACTGTACAGCTTTCATGATATTTGACAGCGGTTATGTCAAGGAGCCCATTGGACTGAGTTGAACATGTAATTAAGAGAGAGACATGGTCTACACACTTACTGCTTATTTCAATGATGTTTTATCTCCTTCTTGATGTTTGGCTGGCTCTGGCTAAGGACGAGGGTTAGCTGGAGGAGGAGGGGGAGGAGGTGTGTGGGGAGACTTGGCTCAGTCTTCATTAGGCTATAATTGAATTTCTCCAGACAACACAGGGAGGTCTATATAGCTATCTGTCTATCTATCTATCTGTCTGTGTATGTATATACATATATATATATATATAATATATATATATATAGCCCTGTGATGGCCTGGCGGCCTGTCCAGGGTGTCTCCCCGCCTGCCACCCAGTGACTGCTGGGATAGGCTCCAGCATCTGCGACACTACTTAGGATAAGTGGCTTTGATAATGGATGGATGGATAGTAGTGGTGATCACAGAAGGTTGAATCAGGTCATCTGGACACGTTTATTGAGAGAAACTTCTTGTCACTCATCTACATGACATCTTCAGTCTCAGCTGACTGCAGGTGTCCCCACCCTTATAAACAATACAGTGACTGCAGGTGTCCCCACCCTTATAAACAATCCAGTGACTGCAGGTGTCCCCACCCTTATAAACAATCCAGTGACTGCAGGTGTCCCCACCCTTGTACGATACAGTGGCATAACGACCCAAACCAACCACCAGTTTCATATGCAAACATGGGTGTGACCATTAACTAGAGTTACAGTGGTCATGTGTACTATTCAGAGAGGATTGGGGAATAGTTGCCATCACAGCATTGTAAGATGGTGACAGCTGTACTCTTAGCCCCCCCCCCCCCCAGTTCAGGGATGGTCGTTCCCTCTTCACATACTAGATTGCCTCTTTGACTCCCCATTCAAACCAGTGTTCCTCCCTATCAAGGATGTGCACCTCCTCATCCCTGATCATCCCTGAACCAGGATGGGGATAGTAAGAGTACATCTGTCACCATCTTCCAACGCTGTGATGGCAACTATTCCCCAACCCTCTGTGAATGTCATCGTCATCATCGTCGTCATCATCATCTTGAATAGAAGGGAGGAGGAAGGGAGAGGCATGGGCACCAGAGAGAGTAAAACACATTACTGTTGTCACTATGAATATTTGTAGTAGAAGTATCTTAAAGACCCACAGGGAAGAAGAGCACAGGGATCTGATGGAGGGAGGAGAGCAGCAGTGTTGTGGAGCAGAAAGAGGGACACAGAGAGGAGCGACAGAGGAGGATGGGAGTGAGGGATTAGCAGAAGGATGAAAGGAGAAGAGCACAGGAAGAGTAGATTAGAAGTAGTAGGTTGTTTCTGTAAAAGAGGAGAGGCTGATGTTTTCAAGGAAAGGGTGACTGACATGGAACTAATAAATGTATGTATGTAGAAATACATATGTATATATATATATAAAGATATATATATATGTGTGTGTGTGTGTGTTTGTGCGTTATACATAAGTATTTATATATACATATGTATATTTAAGTCTATTTAGATACTTTATTCTGCTGGTGCTTCTCAGTAATCTATAAAAGATGGTATGGTGGGTGGTGTTGCAGCAAGCGGGTGGCTGTTGAGCAACGTGTTTTGTGCCCTGGCGTGCTGGTGGCGTGAGGCTTGGGACGCGACCTGACCCCGCCGCCAGTGATGTCACATCCTCCATCATCTCCTGGGTCCTGGATTCTAATAATGACAAATGCGTTTTCCGATGCCCTCCCGCTTTCACTCGTGATTTATACCCCTGCAGGGCTTTTACTCAACCACACGAGCCCAACTGCAATCTATTCAGCTCCAATTAGCCACCTCTAATGAGACGGGCTTCCTCTGTCTGACTGGATACCCCCCCCATCCCTTCTGCCACAGCCCACTGCAGTGCAAATGTCCATTGTTTAATCTTCCCGCTTGTGATTACAGGGGTGACATGAGAATCACCCCGCGCAGGGCCAAGGTGCAAATTAGCCTGGATCAATCTCCTAATGGTCACTTGTAATGGGCTGATTAATGGCTGCAGCATATGGAGGATATGGCTTGCCCTTTTCTCTGCTGCATGACGCCAACCTCCCAGACCCCAGCCCCCGTCACACACAAGCACACACGCACACGCACCTCTGCTCTTGTTTCAATGTCACCGCTCCAAGCGCTGCATTCACTTTCTTTAGCTTTGCTGTTTTATTCAGTTGCATTTTGGGCCACAGGAAGCAGCACGGTGGCGCAGTGGTTAGCGTGGTCGGCTCAAAGCAAGAAGGTCCTGGGTTCGAGCCCCGGGGTAGTCCAACCTCGGGGGTCGTCCCAGGTCGTCCTTTGTGTTGAGTTTGCATGTTCTCCCCGTGTCTGCGTGGGCTTCCTCTGGGGGCTCCGGTTTCCTCCCACAGTCCAAAGACATGTAGGTCAGGTGACTAAAAGACATGTTAGTCAGGTGACTCAAAGACATGTAGGTCAGGTGAATCAAACACATGTAGGTCAGGTGACTCAAAGACATGTAGGTCAGGTGACTCACAGACATGTAGGTCAGGTGACTCAAACAAAGGTGACTCAAAGACATACAGGTCAGGTGACTCACAGACATGTAGATCAGGTGACTCAAAGACATGTAGTTCAGGTGACTTAAAGACATGTAGGTCAGGTGACTCAAAGACATGTAGTTCAGGTGACTTAAAGACATGTAGGTCAGGTGACTCACAGACATGTAGGTCATGTGACTCAAACACATGTAGGTCAGGTGACTCAAACACATGTAGGTCAGGTGAATCAAAGACATGTAGGTCAGGTGACTCAAAGACATGTCGGTCAGGTGACTCAAAGACATGTAGGTCAGGTGACTCACAGACATGTAGGTCATGTGACTCAAACACATGTAGGTCAGGTGAATCAAACACATGTAGGTCAGGTGACTCAAAGACATGTAGGTCAGGTGACTCAAAAGACATGTAGGTCAGGTGAATCAAAGACATGTAGGTCTGGTGAATCAAAGACATGTAGGTCAGGTGACTCAAAGACATGTAGTTCAGGTGACTCAAAGACATGCAGGTCAGGTGACTCACAGACATGTAGGTCAGGTGACTCAAACACATGTAGTTCAGGTGACTTAAAGACATGCAGGTCAAGTGACTCACAGACATGCAGGTCAAGGGACTCACAGACATGCAGGTCAAGGGACTCAAAGACATGTAGGTCAGGTGACTCAAAGACATGCAGGTCAGGTGGCTCACAGACATGTAGGTCATGTGACTCAAACACATGTAACTCAGGTGAATCAAAGACATGTAGGTCAGGTGAATCAAAGACATGTAGGTCAGGTGAATCAAAGACGTGTAGGTCAGGTGACTCAAAAACATGTAGGTCAGGTGAATCCAAGACATGTAGGTCAGGTGACTCAAAGATATGTAGGTCAGGTGACTCAAAGACATGTAGGTCAGGTAAATCAAAGACATGTAGTTCAGGTGAATCAAAGACATGTAGTTCAGGTGAATCAAAGACATGTAGGTCAGGTGAATCAAAGACATGTAGGTCTGGTGAATCAAAGACATGTAGGTCAGGTGACTCAAAAGAAATGTAGGTCAGGTGACTCAAAGACATGTAGGTCAGGTGACTCAAAGACATGCAGGTCAGGTGACTCAGACATGTAGGTCAGGTGACTCAAACACGTGGTTCAAGTGAATCAAAGACATGTAGGTCAGGTGACTCAAACACATGTAGGTCAGGTGACTCAAGCACATGTAACTCAGGTGAATCAAAGACATGTGGGTCAGGTGAATCAAACACATGTAGGTTAGGTGACTCAAAGACTTGTAGGTCAGGTGAATCAAAGACGTGTAGGTTAGGTCAGCGTTTCTCAAACCTCTCCTGGTGGACCACTTGTCCTGCATGTTTTAGATCTCTCACTGCTCCAACACAGCTGATTTAAATGATCCGTTTTGTTATTAGGCAGCTTCGGGAGCTCATAACGAGTTGATCATTTGAATCAGCTGTGTTGGAGCAGGGAGAGATCTAAAACATGCAGGACAAGTGGTCCGCCAGGAGAGGGTGAGGAAACGCTGGGTTAGGTGACTCAAAGACATGTAGGTCAGGTAGATCAAAGACATGTAGGTCAGGTGAATCAAAGATATGTAGGTCAGGTGACTCAAAGACATTTAGGTCAGGTGAATCAGCCATCCTAAATTGTCCCTAGGTATGTGTGTGTGTTTGTGTGTGTGTGTGTGGGCCCTGTGTGATGGTCTGGCGGCCTGTCCAGGGTGTCTCCCCGCCTGCCACCCAGTGGCTGCTGGGATAGACTCCAGCATCCCCGCGACCCTGAGAGCAGGATAAGTGGTTTGGATGATGGATGGATGGATGGATGGATGGGCCACAGGAGGGAAGTGGGTGGCATCTGCAGCATGTAAGTTTACTAATAAGGTCAAAGAGTTGGTCGTTTCAAACCAAGTCTTCAGCGCTGATACGTCAGCATTTTTTCTGTGTTCACACTAAGACGCCAGCGCAGCGTTTTCACACGTGTCCACCTTGGAGAGCGTTTTTGTTCCTGGTGCTCAGAAACACCGGTTCTGTGTGGATGGAAGGCTGAAACAGCAAGGACAGGATGTGTTTCCACATTTATCTGTGTAAGTGTGGACTGAGCAAAAGACAACAGGGAAAGTAAAGGGGTGGAGGCAGGAGGCCCATCTCTTCGACAGGAAGGTGTGAGGACTAACACATTTTGTCAAGTTTTAACCTTAACATGTCAAGTGGTCATCACTTGACAACATATTTTTCAAAAGTTTTGCTTCCTAAAAAAAAGAGATTATGATAGACAATGTCAAGCTGAACACAAAAATAATTTCAGATTTGCTGTATCATGTAGAGAAACATGAAAATAACTTGTATCGAATTCATCATGCTGCTGCATGTTAGCATTAGCATCAGCAGTAATGCGGACGTTGTACCGGACCGTTGTGGTGAAGAAGAAGCTGAGCCGGAAGGCAAAGTTCTCAGTTTACCAGTCAATCTTTGCTCCAACCTTCAGCTATGGTCAAGTGCTTTGGGTAGTGACCGAAAGGGTGAGATGGCGGATACAAGCGGCTGAAATGAGTTTCCTCCGTAGGGTGCTGGGCTCAGACTTAGAGTTAGGGTGAGGAGCTCGGACATCCGGAGGGAGCTCGGAGTAGAGCCGCTGCTCCTTCGCATCGAAAGGAGCCAGTTGAGGTGGTTCCGGCATCTGATTAGGATGCCTCCTGGGCGCCTTCCTTTGGAGGTTTTCCAGACACGGCCAACTGGGAGGAGACCCCGAGGTAGACCCAGAACTCGCTGGAGAGACTACATGTCCAATCTGGCCTGGGAGCACCTTGGGATCCAACAGGAGGAGCTGGAGGGCGTTGCTGACTAGAGGGACGTCTGGAGTGCCCTACTTATCTTGCTGCCACCGCGACCCAACCCCGGAGAAGTGGCTGATGAATGAATGAATGAATGAATGAGTGAATGAATGTAACATGTTTAATCACATAATGGTGCTGACACATGGTGTTAGTTCACCTGAGCTTCAAATGTTCTGCAGCTGGTGTTGGTTTGTACTCAGCATCTGGTGCCTCTCGTGTCAGTGTCCAGCAACAGTCGGCCAGCATTGATGGATTCCAGTTGCCCTGATACCTCTTTTCCTTGGTCACAATGTCCTGGTGAAACCTTTCACCACGTTCCTCACTGACTGCACCAAGACCAGCAGGGAAGAAGTCCAAGTGTGATGCAGAAGATGAATTTTCAATGACATGTTGCACGTCATGGTTTTGTGTGCTTTAAGCATGTTGTCAAGCAGCTCAGTGTAGTTTGGTGCTCTGTAGTTGCCAAGAACATTCTCAACAACATCCTTAAATGCCTCCCATGCTATTTTCTCTGTCCCACTAGCAGATCTTCTAACTCCCTGTCATTGATGACCTGTCTGATTTGTGGACCAACAAACATGCCTTCCTTCATCTTGGCATCAGTTATTCTTGGAAACATCTGTCTCAGATAGTGAAGTCCATCACCTTCTTTGTTCACTGCTTTCACAAAATGTTCTTCAATCTGAGTTTTAGATGAAGAGGAGGCAGAAATATCTGTATTGGGCGGACAAGTGGTTTATGCTGCACATGTTTCTGCCCCGGAGTGAAATGCTTACGGAGCGACCAGTTCTTTTTAATGTGATGTGACTCTGTAGCATGGCTATCCCATTCACAAAGGAAACACCAGTACTTTGTATATCCCAGCTGCATTCCTAGTAGCAGTGCCACTACTTTTACATCACCACACATGTTCCAGTGGTAACTGTTGTACTGTATGTGTTTCAGCAACACTTCCATGATACTGTAGGGTTCTTTCATGTGCACTGTATAGCCAGTGGGTGCTGAAGGGTGGACACTGCCATTGTGTAACAGGGCAGCTTTCAGGCTTAACTTTGATGAATCTATAAAAAGACGCCATTGTTGTGGGTCCTGCACACAACCCAAAGCCATGAACAAGCCATCAATGTCAGTGCAGAAACAGGTTGTCAACCTGCGTAAAGAAGTTTGTCAAATGTTTTTGAAGGTTGCGAAAGATAGAAATTTTTGTACCTGCTGACAGCAAACCCCATCCTTGCAGTCTTGAACCAAGTAGTTCTGCTTTAGCTTTGGACAAATCTAAGTCCCTGGCGGCGGCATGAATTCACATTTGCGGCGGCCTCACCCAGTACCGTCCATGCAGTGTCTTTGTCCATGTCTGCATCTTAAGTTTTGTCTTGTTTGATGGCTGGGAGAGCTGGTGCTGAATCAGCTGGGAGAGCTTGGTCTGCTGCACTGTGGGCAATAAACCCTGTTGTTAAGTACACTCACTATGCTGCTGTCTGAAGAACATGTGCACCAACATGCATCCACACAGCATGTGTACATGTGAGCAGCTGCTATAGCCTGTCTGCAGCATCTAACCTGACTCACCATGCCCAGGCTGCCCAAGACCACATCTGCACAGCAGCACCTACACTGAGTGCTGCCCAGGCATGCTGGGACTGACCAACACAGCTTGCTTTGTGGGCAATACACTTGTAGACTTAAAATATGACGGGAAATCTCAAAAGTAGGTTATATCTACAAAACGGTATGTGATAGGAACATTTTAAGGTGATTTTTGTGATCAGCAGCCCAAAATCCATAAAATACACCCAAAACTGTTCAGGAAGCAAACTCTTTGTAGTCCCTTGTTACCTCTGATAGTCACAGTCCAGGTAGCTGAGCTGTGGAGTCCCTCGGGGGTGCTCCTCTGTGAACACCTGCTGCTGGAGACACCGGTGATATAAAAACCACCTGCTGCTGGAGACACCGGTGATATGAAAACCACCTGCTGCTGGAGACACCGGTGATATGGAAACCACCTGCTGCTGGAGACACCGATGACATGAAAACCCAGAGTGGATTCAGATCAGCAGGGGTTTTCTCACATCCGCACAGCAACACATCAGAGTTGGAGGCTCCAGTCTGTTGTGAGTCCATCCAGACCTACATGTTTTTAGACATTTAGGGGTTCTGGTCCTCTTGTGTGGGTGATTAAAACAGTCATAACAATTATTTTTCCTGCTCTTAGCTTTCACCTTATTGTATGTGTAGATGACTGGTCTGTGAGTTCTTCCTCTGTGTAGTAAAGGATGATGATGATAATGATGATGATGGTGACGATGTAGACGGTCACTGAATGGACTGAATGGTGACTCAGATGAAATAACGAGTATTAAAACAGATTCTGATAAAAAGGATGTCGTAGTGCAACATTTCAGCAAATAGTCCCCGTTGTTGCGATGTCAGCAGAGGAGCCAAAGGAGGAGAGACGGATGGACATGTAACTTACAATCTCTTCTCAATACACAACCTTGACGGGTGGACAAATTACAGATGAGCGAGAGACAGAGAGAGAAACAGCTAAAGAGAAGCAGCAGAGACAGACAGAGAGAGAGACAGCGAGAGAGAAAGAGACAGACAGACAGAGAGAGAGACAGCGAGAGAGAAAGAGACACAGAGAGACAGACAGACAGACAGAGAGAGAGAATGGGCAGATGTCATGCAACACCTCAGGGAGTTTCATTAAAAAGAAACGTGCTGGCATGCATGTGTATTTTGCAATTGTGTGTGTGTGTGTGTGTGTGTGTGTTGGTGTTCCCGTGTGGCCTGGACAGAGGATGAACAGATGTAGAGGGGAGGACAGACTGGGAAGGAGGAGAGATTGTGCTCTGGATGTCTCCTTAACTCATCTTCCTCAAGTGCTAATGGGAAACTAATGCCATGGATGATGGGGAGTTCATTCCCAGCTGCCGCCAACCACACGACGATGGGCTGACCTTCATCACAGAGAGCAGCTCCCAACATGAGCTCCTCTCACTTGATTAACTCTGAACAAGCCAGTTTCTCGCCACTCTGTTACCCTGTGTGTGTATGTATGTACGTATGTATGTATGTATGTATGTACATGGGTGTAGCACAAACCTCTGGACCCTATACATAAGCAGTCTCTGTGGGCCCCTTTCCTCTTTTGTCTCTCACACATCACTTGTTTGAGTTCTAGCATACTGTATATTATTTGCAATCACAGTACATTAATCTATTTAACCTAACCTTAACATAACTTAACTATCTTGCAGTGACGGACATTGTAGGTGTGATGCTGATAAATGTGTGATACTGCGTGTGTTACAGTACTAGCTAGCTAGCTAGCTAACTCCTACTGTGTTCAGGTAGTATGAGTTAAGAGTTAGCTAGCTAGCTGCTACCTCGCTGTGGTAGTAGGAGTTAGCTAGCCACCTTTCTTTTAAAAGCTCCCAGCTCACCTTTCTTTTGGAAGAAATTACTCAGCAGTTGTTTTCCTCATCTTGCCTTCTCTCCCTTCCCTTTTTTCCTGTCTTTTCTGGAATCCGGGTTTTGCTTTCTTTGGGAAAGACGTGACTCTGTGTGTGTGCTTGTATCAGCAGTCACTCGCGACAGGACTAGATGAGCTGCCCTGGGAGATGCTTGTGAGGGGCGGACTAAACCATTTTGCACCTTTTGTAAGGGGTGAGAGGGGCCTCAGAGGGGTGAGAGGGGTCTCAGAGAGGGGTGAGAGGGGCCTCAGAGAGCCTCCACTATTTTCTTTAAGTCCCTCAACCGATGTATTGAGCCAATTTTAACTGAAGTTATGACACTGATTACTTAGAAATAAACATTTGCAAACCAAAACAAACTTTTAATATTCCAGGCTTCCCGGGTGCCCCCCCCTCTTCTGGGCCCCTGGTAGGTCCTTCCCCATTTCCTCAACAGCATAGGAAAGACAGTAAGCATAGGAAAGACGGCAAGCAGACAGGAAACCTACCGTCTAGTTTATCTTGGGTTTCTAATCGCCACTCCCATCTGCTCTAAGGATGCCGTTAAAAATGACATCCTCTTTTCTCCCGGCCAAACCATCTCTTGGCTAAGCTACGTTTCCAGTGGTGGAAATGACATCACACGACATCAGCACAGAGGATGTTTTGGACGACAATACAGAAGCTAGCATGCAGCAATGCATTCTGGTACGTGTAGATGCTGTGGGAAAGACTGAACGGGACAACACCGACTTCTCCATCAATATAATTCACTGAGGATGTAGTACTTCAATCCACTACATGACCCATCAGTATCCATTACTCATCAGTATCCATTACTCATCAGTACCCATTACCCATCAGTATCCATTACCCATCAGTATCCATTACCCATCAGTATCCATTACTCATCAGTATCCATTACTCATCAGTACCCATTACCCATCAGTATCCATTACCCATCAGTATCCTTTACTCATCAGTATCCATTACCCATCAGTACCCATTACCCATCAGTATCCATTACGCATCAGTATTCATTACCCATCAGTATCCATTACCCATCAGTATCCATTACCCATCAGTATCCATTACTCATCAGTATCCATTACCCATCAGTATCCATTACCCATCAGTATCCATTACTCATCAGTACCCATTACCCATCAGTATCCATTACCCATCAGTATCCATTACTCATCAGTATCCTTTACTCATCAGTATCCATTACCCATCAGTATCCATTACTCATCAGTACCCATTACCCATCAGTATCCATTACTCATCAGTATCCATTACCCATCAGTATCCATTACCCATCAGTATCCTTTACTCATCAGTATCCATTACTCATCAGTATCCTTTACTCATCAGTATCCATTACCCATCAGTATCCATTACTCATCAGTATCCATTACTCATCAGTATCCTTTACTCATCAGTATTCATTACAAATCAGTATCCATTACCCATCAGTATCCATTGTCCATCGGTATCCATTGCCCATCAGTATCCATTACCCATCAGTATCCATTAAACCGGAGCAACACCAACAGAGACATTGTCCTCTGACAGTGTTGATGTTCACATTGTCAGATAGAATTTCTAATTTATTTACAAGAAGTGTGGGAAATGGTCCCCTCCTGTGGTCGCCACCCAGTTGTCACTTCCTGATAGGGTGTCCGGGTAGCGTAGTGGTCTATTCCGTTGCCTACCAACACAGGGATCGCCGGTTCGAATCCCCGTGTTTCCTCTGGCTTGGTTGGGCTTCCGTACAGACACAATTTTCCGTGTCTGCGGGTGGGAAGCTGGATGTGGGTATGTGTCCTGGTCGCTGCACTAGCGCCTCCTCTGATCGGTCGGGGCACCTGTTCGGGGGGACGGGGAACTGGGGGGAATAGTATGATCCTCCCATGTGCTATGTCCCCCTGGTGAAACTCCTCATTGTCAGGTGAAAAGAAGTGGCTGGTGACTCCACATGTATGGAGGAAGTATGTAGTAGTCTGCAGCCCTCCTCGGATCGGCAGAGGGGGTGGAGCAGAGACCAGGACGGCTCGGAAGAGTGGGGTAATTGGGTGGGTACAATTGGGGAAGAAAAAGTGGGGAAAATAAAAAAAAGGTCTGATATGTTCCTGTTGTTTTTCTGTATATTTACCACATGCTGCATGTCGTGTGTTTGATCTTCTTCCTGTTGCTCCGTCATTTCTGCAGAGCAACAGAGGATTGAGGAACATGTGGGTCCTCTAACACAGGGGTCTCTGACACATCCCTCACACCTCTCCCTTCTCCTCTCTCCTCCTTTCTCCCTGCAGAGCATCTGAAGACGTCTCTGGAGGAGTACATGGTGCGGATGCCCAAGGTCCGAATCCTGAGGACCAAGAAAAGGGAGGGGCTGATCAGGACCCGCCTGCTGGGAGCCAGCGCCGCCAAGGGAGAGGTCATCACCTTCCTGGACTCCCACTGTGAGGCCAACGTCAACTGGCTGCCTCCACTCCTGGGTGAGACATACGCACACACACAGACTAAAGTTCGTGACATTAGCTGGCAGAATATACATATTCATGTCCCATAGGCCCTCGGTTTCCTCACAGCCGTGGGGTCTGGCAGTGGGCTTTCAGCGGTGCAGTGATATTGTAATCAGCCAAATTTTGGGGTATTTTTTTTTAATATGTGAACAGCTCTGACACACAGCTCTAACCCACACACTCAAAGTGCACCCATCACAGCACCACAGGTGAAAACCTCCGACACACACACACACACACACACACACAGCCAGTAACTCAGTGCCTCAAGAGCCACCAAAATGAAATCCATTTGATATCAAATAGCGTTTGTGTCTCTCCATACTTGGAAAACAATGAAAAGTCACATGACATGGCCCTCGCTTCTGGCCTGCAACATCACCATGGACAGCACTAGCATGCAGCATCATAAAACCTCTTCTTTACAAACTGACCACACCAAGTCAAAGCAATTCATGAGCAAAGAATAGAAATAATGATAGAATCAACCTTCACATGCAGAATATGCCTCGAGCAAAGTCGCAATACAATCATGCAAAATATGTCAAACCTGACGCCTTGATATTGAGTATAGTAGGCCTAACGTTACGTGAGCAAAGTGTGGTGTTAACCAGCTATGAAGTGCCATCACAACATGTAAAATGAACATGCCAGCTTTGATTTGGAGTAAAATGCCATTAGGCAGCTGACCATATTAGGTTACTGGAATATAAAGTCCATCCGTCGGTCCTTCTTTGTGACGTGGGCATGGCAGAATCATGCAGCTTGTCCTTGGATTCAAGTTCCATCAGGAGGCCTTTTTCTGTGGACATCAGTGCCAAAGCTCCCAGTCGATCCTGTCCCGTTTTGTTTCTGGTGTGCATCTTGATGCGCTTCAGGGCCGAGAAAGACCGCTCAACTGAAGAGGTGGATACGGGGATGGTCAACACCAGACAGGTGAGGTGATGAAGCATAGGCGAGACAAGAGCGGGAGTTGGCCTTCCATTTCCAATCACTTGTTGCTTTTCCCCGAAAGCACGTCATGAGAAGGGTAATGCTAAAAACTAGCTACAACATTGCTCTCGTCTCCTCCTGGAGCCTCATCTGATCTGATCTGATCTCATCTCATCTCATCTTCAGCCGCTTTTCCGGGGTCAGGTCGCGGGGGCAGCAAGGTAAGTAGGGCACTCCAGACGTCCCTCTCCCCAGCAACACCCTCCAGCTCCTCCTGGGGGATCCCAAGACATTCCCAGGCCAGATTGAACATGTAATCCCTCCAGCGAGTTCTGGGTCTGCCCCGGGGTCTCCTCCCAGTTGGCTGTGCCCAGTAAACTTCCAAAGGAAGGGGCCCAGGAGGCATCCTAATCAGATGCCCGAACCATCTCAACTGGCTTCTTTCGATGCGAAGGAGCAGCGGCTCTACTCTGAGCTCCCCCGGATGTCCAAGCTCCTCCCTCCATTTCTGAGGCTGAGTCCAGACACCCTACGGAGGAAACTCATTTCAGCCGCTTGTAGCCGCGATCTCACCCTTTCGGTCACTACTCAAAGCTCATGACCATAGGTGAGGATTGGAATGAAGATTGACTGGTAAATTGAGAGCTTTGCCTCCTGGCTCAGCTCCCTCTTCACCACAACGGTCCGGTACAATGTCCGCATTTCTGCTGATGCTCCACCAATCCACCTGTCAATCTCCCACTCCATCCTACCCTCGCTCATGAACAAGACCCCGAGATACTTGAACTCCTTCACTTGAGGCAACAACTCATCCCCAACCCGGAGGGAGCAATCCACCATTTTCCGGTAGAGAACCATGGCCTCAGACTTGGAGGTGCTGACTCTCATCCCAGCCATTTCACACTCAGCTGTAAACCGCCTCAGTACATGCTGGAGGTCACGTTCTAATGAAGCCAACAAAACCACATCATCTGCGAAAAGCAGAGATGCAATTCTGAGGTTCCCAAAACGGACGCACTCCTCACCTTGGCTGCGCCTTGAGATCCTGTCCATTAATATCACAAACAGAATTAAAGACAAGGGACAACCTTGGCAAAGTCCGACACCCACCGAAAACATGTTTGACTTTGTGCCGAGAATGCGGACACAGCTCTTACTTTGGTTATACAAGGACTGGATGGCTTGTAGCAACTGCCTCGGTACCCCATACTCCCGCAGTACCCCCCACAGAGTGCCCCGGGGTACACGGTCATAAACCTTTTCCAAGTCCACAAAACACATGTAGACTGGCTGGTCAAACTCCCATGCCTCCCTCAGCACTTCCGCAAGGATAAAGAGTAGGTCCGTTGTTCCACGGCCAGGACGGAATCCGCATTGTTCCTCCTCAATCTGAGGTTCGACGATCGGTCGGAGCCTCCTTTCGAGCACCCTAGAGTAGACTTTCCCAGGGAGGTTGAGCAATGTGATGCCCCGATAATTTTACGAATCATGACTCCTCCTGTAGCCATCCTTCGTAAACTTCATCGCACTCGTCTGATACACAGACTGGCATTAGTGATGTGCGGTTCGATTGGTTTAAGTGAACCAGTAGATTTGGATCGCCAGTGTGAAAGAGTCGGTCAGTCACAAGTAATGACTCCTGAGCAACCACACATCATTCTTTTATATGAGTGAGTCCACGTCTGGATAGGTCTGGGCTTCTAGAAGTTCTAGGGCGATATTGTTTGTCCCACCCACTACAACAGCAAAATATGATTGGCTGATTCACCTGTCACTTTCTAAATAAACACACAAGCACAGGACTTCTAGCAGTCCTGAGCAATGAAGGAGCCAGCCAGATAACCCTTCCTCAGCCAAGGGTTAGCTGTTTCTTCACACATCAGTCTCGATGGCCAACTTCATAGTCTCTACACTTCATCTACGTGGAGCAAGAGACATAAGAAAGAGAGCATGTCTTTCTGAACTTGTGACGCTAAACCTCACTGATGTCATGTTTGTCCAGAAAATACATAGTGATAGCATGAAGGACACTGACTGTCCAGGAAACACAGTGATATCATGAAGGACACTAACTGTCCAGGAAACACATAGTGATGTCATGAAGGACACTGACTGTCCAGGAAACACATAGTGATGTCATGAAGGACACTAACTGTCCAGGAAACACAGTGATATCATGAAGGACACTGACTGTCCAGGAAACACATAGTGATGTCATGAAGGACACTGACTGTCCAGGAAACACAGTGATATCATGAAGGACAGTGACTGTCCAGGAAACACATAGTGATGTCATGAAGGACACTGACTATTCAGGAAACACATAGTGATGTCACGATGACACTGACTGTCCAGGAAACACATAGTGATGTCATGAAGGACACTGACTGTCCAGGAAACACAATGATATCATGAAGGACAGTGACTATCCAGAAAACACATAGTGATGTCATGATGACACTGACTGTCCAGGAAACACATAGTGATGTCATGAAGGACACTGACTGTCCAGGAAACACATAGTGATATCATGAAAGACACCGACTGTCCAGGAAACACATAGTGATGTCATGAAAGACACTGACTGTCCAGGAAACACATAGTGATGTCATGAAGGGCACTGACTGTCCAGGAAACACATAGTGATGTCATGAAGGACAGTGACTGTCCAGGAAACACATAGTGATATCATGAAGGACACCGACTGTCCAGGAAACACAAAGTGATATCATGAAGGACACCGACTGTCCAGGAAACACATAGTGATATCATGAAGGACAGTGACTGTCCAGGAAACACATAGTGATATCATGAAAGACACCGACTGTCCAGGAAACACATAGTGATGTCATGAAAGACACTGACTGTCCAGGAAACACATAGTGATATCATGAAGGGCACCGACTGTCCAGGAAACACATAGTGATATCATGAAGGACACCGACTGTCCAGGAAACACAAAGTGATATCATGAAGGACACCGACTGTCCAGGAAACACAAAGTGATATCATGAAGGACACCGACTGTCCAGGAAACACATAGTGATGTCATGAAAGACACTGACTGTCCAGGAAACACATAGTGATATCATGAAAGACACCGACTGTCCAGGAAACACATAGTGATG
>JAJHIY020000264.1:4020000-4060000 GCA_022114975.2 Lampris megalopsis | reverse complement strand
TCCCTGTCTGTCTCCCTCTGTCTGTCTGTCTGTCTGTCTGTCTCTCTCTGTCTACCTGTCTGTCTGTCTGTCTGTCTGTCTGTCTGTCTCTCTCTGTCTACCTGTCTGTCTGTCTCTCTGTCTCTCTCTCTCACGTTTCCTCTGTGTGCTGCTGGGGACACCCACATAGAAGTCACATTTGGTTTGTTATGGGGTGATTATTGCTCTTGATGTGGTCTCAGATCTGGATCATTTCTCAGCTGGTTCCCTGTTCCTCCCTTTGTCTCTTAGACCGAATCGCCCAGAACAGGAAGTCCATTGTGTGTCCAATGATCGATGTGATCGACCATGACAACTTTGGCTATGAGACGCAGGCGGGCGATGCCATGCGTGGGGCCTTCGACTGGGAGATGTACTACAAGCGAATCCCCATCCCCCCGGAGCTTCAGAAGGAAGACCCCAGCGAGCCCTTCGAGTGAGTTCAGCAGGACATTAAAGCTGTTTCCTGTGTGCTTCACACACATATGTCATTCACATGACGTAGTTATCTAAACCTAGACTGCCTCCCAAACCTGACTGTGGCAGTTTCTGGGACTCGAGTCATGACAATGACTTGATGTCATGACGATGACAAAGCAGTGTGGTGTAACTATAGTCTATAAAGAGAGATGTAGCTGGAAGAGCAGACAGTATAAATATAAAACTACTACTTCTAATAAAGGCCATCACATGTGTATCATCTAATGAAGGGGGGGGGTAATAAATAATAAAGACATTAGTTTACTTATAGTTACAAAGCAGATGTTGTTTGTGTCTACAGCGGGTGGCCAATTGGTTTCTATTATTCGAGGTGGACATATCAGGTGTGCAGATAATGAAATAGTTTTCTGCCAAGCACAGGTCACATCTTTTACCCCTAACTGAATGAGCACCCCTCTTAGCAAGGGTTTTCCATGAGACAGAATAACTGATGCTCTTGTCTACCAATGACCACATGTGGCGGCTTAAGGCCGCTGCATTGATTCGCGTGCTCATGTCTGAAGCTCTAGTCATATGGGCGTTAAACCTACGTTTAAAAGGTCCCCCTGTTAATCCCACGTAAGTGTCCACATTGCAGTTGTCTTCTCTCGTCACCGATGCCTGGTAGATGACTCCCTCTGTCTGGCATTTTCCTTCCAGAGGACACGATGCCTTAGCACGGCAGTTGCAGTTGGAGGTGCCTGGTGGTGGTGGTGAGGGGGTGTGTGCCGTGGCCATGGTGCTTGTGTTGTGGGAGGAAATAACCTGCTGAACATCTGGCCTGCAGCTGTAGCTCATTTTGACTGTGTTTCTGTTGAATATTGTCCTCAGTTGATGGTCTGGGGTAAAGCACTCATCCAAAAGCTTGAGAAATAGTTTTCCAATAGTAGAGGCCACACGGTGGCGCTGTAGGAGGCTTGTGTACCAGGTGATGTTCCACCTTCTGCTGCACTTTTTGATGTTGTTGTTGCTGGCTGTTGCCAGTTGGTGGTGGCTTGTACTTTAGTCTGAAATCATATCCACGTGTTTGTAAGGCTTCCTGGTACTGGCGGGGGGGCTGCTTCGTTAAAGATGGCTTCGCTGGATGATAAACATGAGAGTCTCTTGTTTATGCTCACTGGGGTATTTTTCCAGATGGAGGGTGGATGGCTGCTCCCTCTGTGG
This sequence comes from Lampris megalopsis, assembly GCA_022114975.2. Lineage (NCBI taxonomy): Eukaryota > Metazoa > Chordata > Actinopteri > Lampriformes > Lampridae > Lampris > Lampris megalopsis. The sequence continues at coordinate 4,058,338 of JAJHIY020000264.1, read as the reverse complement.
AGGTATTGCAGTATATTGTTGGGCTTCATGTATGGCCTGTACGTACCATTTCTAAGGTGTCACGAGGTGTCGAGGAAGTCAGTCTGGTTTCTGTTAGCCTCTTGCCGGTTTGTTGCAGACTGCCGGCCCGTCGTCTCTATATAGCCCCATGTTTTGTCCAGGACCTGTAGTTGGGACAGCAAGTACAAGCCCACTAGCTCACGAGTCTCTACCCCGTGGAAGCTGCCCCTGGTCACGTCAGATTTGCTGCTGCTGCCTTGCTTTTGCCATGGGGTTGCCTTGTGGTATAAGCTGGACTCTGGCGTGGGCTGTTGTGTCTCTGTCCTGGTGGGATGTTGTGGTGAGTGCTGAGGCAAAGTCAGTAGCTTTGTCTAGCAGCTCTTTGGTTATGGAGGGGTACAACTCCCTATTATCCAAGCATATGATGAAGATGTGAGACCCCAGACCACCGTCCAGGCAGGCATGTGGTGGTCTGGGAGACCCTCCGGCTTGCCAAGCCATCCTCAGTGCAAGCTGGGCCGCTGAGCGCCTGGGGATCTCTGTTGAGATGGGGTTTCTACATGTCTGGTCCTCCTCCAGGGGGACTGAGGATGAAAAGGAGTCTGAATGAGGAGGAGCGATGAGCAGCAGGAGGCTCAGGATTAATCTTCATTCTGCGTAATAGTCTACCGCTCCTCCCGGGTGGCGTGACCTTCATCTCAACAACTCCAACATCCTTGTCTTCTCATTCCCACCGGCATCGACTCAGAGCAGACCCAGACCAAGTGTGACATCACTATCTCTTCCTGGTGTGTGTGTGTGTGTGTGTGTGTGTGTGTGTGTGTGTGTGTGTGTGTGTGTGTGTGTGTATGTGTGTGTGTGTGTGAATATGTGTAGGGTGTGTGTGTGTGTGTGAATATGTGTAGGGTGTGTGTGTGTGTGTGTGTGTGTGTGAATATGTGTAGGGGGTGTGTGTGTGTGTGAATATGTGTAGGGTGTGTGTGTATGTGTGTGTGTATGTGTGTGGTGTCTGGGTGCTCTCCAGTACCCAGGATGAGCTGCAGGCCAGTCCCGGGGAAGGGGGTCTGCTCGGCCACTCCCCAGCTGGCTGCACTCCTGCGTTGGTCTTGCTGTGCCTCACCCTTCTCTCCCAGTCATGCAACACAGCACACGCACCAAATGATATGCTTAGGGTTTGTACAACAGGTGAGAAATGAGCCGTCGGGTGGAGGCGTGGCGGGTGGCTGAAACTTTGCCCGCGATTCTACTGCCCCTGCTTGCACCTCGACAGTGTCCTGAAATTTTAATTCCAATCAGACTACCTTAGTACACATACCTTTCCGCGCAAACCGTTCTCCAAACAACCCTGACTAGCAGGTCATGGTCAGCAGGGCAGGGGTAAGGTGAGTGGGGCAGATCTGATGAGCCTGACATCTCATATCCCCACACTCCACCATTTTAACTCCATATAAGACACAAGCACACCTCAAGCACTGAGACTACTGGGATGGGCGGGACGTTGGCGTGTTGGTGCAGGTGGATGGTCGGCCAGACGGCAGCTGGGGGGGGGGAGCTGTCCAGATAGATCACTCTGTCCTTGTTGCTGGGTGGTGTCCTGCCTTGCCCCTGGGTGGCATCTCATCATCATGGGTGTGGGCCGCTGAGTGGGGGGTGGCTGTTGGACTTGCTCCCCCTGCTTGGATTATCTGTGATGGGCACCACAGGTGCAGGGAGTGGTGTGGGGACGGCACATCTGGCTATCTATGGGTGCTGGTGGGGTCCTACCAGGCCTGGGCGGATTGCCATTGCGTGGCCTAGGTCAGGTGTATTCAACTACATGGGTGTATGCTGCAGCAGGTTTTGCCCTTATGCCGGGTGTGGATGGGGCCCCATGCAGTCCTGGCAGTGAGTCAGCCTGTTGGTTGCGGTGCTTTGAGCACCGACAGTTCTCTTGGCTGTGGTGTCTCTGCATGAATGCGGGGGCTCCTGGTGGCTGCAGAGCCTGTTCGCTGCTCGGAGGCACTACGATAAATCGCAGATCTCAGGCAGCAGAATTTATTGGGACCAATCCCGTGCACTCACGGGTGAACATGCCACATGCACATACAGCATCTGCCGTACACACTCGCTGTATTACATCCTTCTTCTTAGTCCTTTCTCCACCTCTCTTTTTTCTCTTTCTATTCTCATCTTCTCCTTATCGCTGGAAGTGTTGTCTTAAATTGATACTGATGGGACTTCTCCTGGATCACCGCCTTGCTGTGGTGGAGAAGCTTGCGTGTAGCAACGATCCAAGAGCTATGCCATCCGGAGCCTGGCTCCTGGTAGGGTCACCCAAAGCTGATAGGTCATGGGGGAGGTTCCAGATGAAGCGCGACACAACAAAGACCTCAGCAGCAGAACTGGTGGAAGATGTCTCCAGGTCACAGCAGCAGTGAAGGTGGATGAAGGCTGCAGCAGAGGGTGGTCCCTGATCGTCTTGGTTCTCCATGCCACTGAACTCTGGCCACCCCCTGCCAAGGACCGTGTGATGCTGCAGGAGCATCAGCCGCTCCACATGAAAAGCTGCCACGTACAGGCGTCCTCCCATTATGCAGCTCCAGGATCAGCCTCTACACCCACCCGAGGACCCAGAGGGAGGACGGTCATACTCGACCCTAAATGACCACCGATGGTGATGATGATGATGGATAAGATCAAGTTAATTTGTGTTTTGTTGAACACATGCCAGTGTTGCTGTGTCTGTGTAACAGTAGACGTGTGTAGCTTGTCAGTTTTTGTTTCTACGTTTTCTTGTTTCACTTGTGGTGATTGCCCTCCATCTCGGAGAAGCGATGCTGATTGGCTGTTTAACTGATCAAACATGCTGAAGAGGGGGACCGGTGGGGTCTATAAATGTATGGGAAAAAAAACCTTTGCGCTCGTCATTCCACAGATCATCCAATAGATGGCAGTATTATTAGTCAAGTCAAGTAGGGTTTATTTGTCCCCAGAGGGGCAATTGTGCAGCAGACACAGTTATCCGTCCGTCCGTTATCCAAACCGCTTATCCTGCTCTCAGGGTCACGGGATGCTGGAGCCTATCCCAGCAGTCACTGGGCGGCGGGCGGGGAGACCCCCTGGACAGGCTTTGGGCGGCAGGCGGGGAGACACCCTGGACAGGCTTTGGGCGGCAGGCGGGGAGACACCCTAGACAAGCTTTAGGTGGCAGGCGGGGAGACACCCTGGACAGGCTTTGGGCGGCAGGCGGGGAGACACCCTGGACAGGCTTTGGGCGGCAGGCGGGGAGACACCCTGGACAGGCTTTGGGCGGCAGGCGGGGAGACACCCTGGACAGGCTTTGGGTGGCAGGCGGGGAGACCCCCTAGACAAGCTTTAGGTGGCAGGCGGGGAGACACCCTGGACAGGCTTTGGGCAGCAGGCGGGGAGACACCCTGGGCAGGCTTTGGGCGGCAGGCGGGGAGACACCCTGGAAAGGCTTTGGGCGGCAGGCGGGGAGACACCCTGGGCAGGCTTTGGGTGGCAGGCGGGGAGACACCCTGGACAGGCTTGGGCGGCAGGCAGGGAGACACCCTGGAAAGGCTTTGGGCGGTAGGTGGGGAGACACCCTGGACAGGCTTTGGGCGGCAGGTGGGGAGACACCCTGGACAGGCTTTGGGCGGCAGGCGGGGAGACACCCTGGGCAGGCTTTGGGTGGCAGGCGGGGAGACATCCTGGGCAGGCTTTGGGTGGCAGGCGGGGAGACACCCTGGACAGGCTTTGGGCGGCAGGCGGGGAGACACCCTGGACAGGCTTGGGCGGCAGGCGGGGAGACACCCTGGAAAGGCTTTGGGCGGCAGGCGGGGAGACACCCTGGACAGGCTTGGGCGGCAGGCGGGGAGACACCCTGGAAAGGCTTTGGGTGGCAGGTGGGGAGACACCCTGGAAAGGCTTTGGGTGGCAGGTGGGGAGACACCCTGGACAGGCTTTGGGTGGCAGGCGGGGAGGCCCCTGGAAAGGCTTTGGGCGGCAGGCGGGGACACACCCTGGACAGGCTTTGGGTGGCCGGCGGGGAGACACCCTGGACAGGCCACCAGGCCATCACAGGGCTACAGACACAATTATCTGCTTGATAATTAATGAAGATTGCCTTTACAGTTGGAGAGTCTTAACTCCACTTACAGCATGTGGTCTAGTCGGCACGGTGGCCCAGCGGTCAGCACTGGTGCCTCACAGCAAGAAGGTCCTGGGTTCGAACCCCGGGCCGTCCCAGACCCTTTCTGTGTGGAGTTTGCATGTGCTCCCCGTGTCTGTGTTGGGTTTCCTCCCACCATCATAAAGACATGCATGTTAGGATTACTAGTCCTGCCTGTGTCCCTGAGCAAGGCAATGGAAAGAAGAGCTGGAGGTGGTCCCCGGGTGCTGCAGCTGCCCATGGCTGCTACACAGTAGGATGGTCACATGCAGACACACGTTCAGTGTAACGGTTACAATGACAAAATCAAGTGGCTTTCTTTCTTCTTCATAACTCATAACACAATTTCCATGTCTTGTGTGTATGCCAAGCCCGTGTTGTGTGTATGCCAAGCCCGTGTTGTGTGTATGCCAAGCCTGTGTTGTGTGTATGCCAAGCCTGTGTTGTGTGTATGCCAAGCCTGCCCACAGCACAGGTAAAAAAAAATTTAAAAAAAAAACAGGTTAAAAGACAGACAAACACAATGAGACAGACACAGACTGAAAGACTGTGTGTGTGTGTCTGTGTGTGTGTGTGTCTGTGTCTGTGTCTGTGTGTGTGAGTGTGTGTGCGTGTAGAGGGGATGTGATGGTGACCAGTACATTTAAATTCTTTGTTCCTGTAACCAAACAATATCCACTGCTGCTGAAATGGTGGGTTAATCCATTAGATGATCTGAAATGGTGGGTTAATCCATTAGTTGGTCTGAAATGGTGGGTTAATCCATTAGTTGGTCTGAAATGGTGGGTTAATCCATTAGATGATCTGAAATGGTGGGTTAATCCATTAGATGGTCTGAAATGGTGGGTTAATCCATTAGATGATCTGAAATGGTGTGTTAATCCATGAGTCGATCTGAAATGGTGGGTTAATCCATTAGATGATCTGAAATGGTGTGTTAATCCATGAGTCGATCTGAAATGGTGGGTTAATCCATTAGTTGGTCTGGAATGGTGGGTTAATCCATTGGTTGATGTGTGGGAAATCAGTGTGTGTAAATTCTGTAATCAGTTAATTGTTCTAGTCTTTTATCAAGTAAATATATTGTAACGTGCACGGATAAATAGACTTGGTAGCCCTTGGCTAATGGGCTGGACCCTTTAGTCAACTGGTTAACGTTGTCGTGGTGCGGGAGTTCTGGGTTCATGTCCTGGCTGTGGCGGTTCCCAGACTGTCCCCCGAATTCGCTACATTGGTGTCAGAAGTGGGATGGTGAGACCGTGAGGCCATCTGAAGCATGTGTGCCCAGAGGCGTGAGGGAGCTGATATGCTGAAGCGCGGGGACGTGCTTCCCGAAGGAGGGGAGCAGTGTAACGTGCACAGATAAATAGACTCGCTAGCCCTTGGCTAACGGGTCGGACCCTTTAGTCGACTGGTTAACGTTGTCGCCCGTGTTGCGGGAGATCCAGGTTCGCGTCCTGGCTGCAGCAGTTCCCGGACTGCCCTCGAATTCTCTACAATATCAAATATTGATATTGCAACAAGTCCTCCAGCCCATACAGCCACATAGGTGGTTTGTTGCTATCCTGGAGCGCTGCTGACTATGCAGTCCTCGTTTGAGGATGTTGGGACTTTATTATGGTTCATGCAGAGTGAAGGTGTAAAAGTAAGCAGACGCGGGTTGGGAAGCCTTGTGAAGAAACCAACAGTTTACAAGAGTATAAATAATTCTTGCACTCCCCCATCTTTTGGCTCATTACATTTCTATTGGTAACGAAGGTCAAAGGTCATATGCACCTGAGACACCAGATTGTCATTATTTACCCGACCACTAGATGTCGCTTAACTTTGAGACGTAACTATAGGTCGTAATAAGCTGCTTGTACAGACGACCTATGGGCTCGTCTTTTGGTGGAGGACAGTCTCCAAATATTTACTGGTTTCACCTTCACAAATGCTAAGGTCAGCTCGTCCTGCTCTGAGTCATGGCCTTGTTAAATGCTAAGATCAGCTCATCCTGCTCTGAGTCATGAACTTGTTAAATGCTAAGGTCAGCTCGTCCTGCTCTGAGTCATGGCCTTGTTAAATGCTAAGGTCAGCTCGTCCTGCTCTGAGTCATGGCCTTGTTAAATGCTAAGGTCAGCTCATCCTGCTCTGAGGATGGCCTTGTTAAATGCTAAGGTCAGCTCATCCTGCTCTGAGTCATGAACTTGTTAAATGCTAAGATCAGCTCGTGCTGCTCTGAGTCATGAACTTGTTAAATGCTAAGGTCAGCTCGTCCTGCTCTGAGTCATGGCCTTGTTAAATGCTAAGATCAGCTCGTCCTGCTCTGAGTCATGGCCTTGTTAAATGCTAAGGTCAACTCGTGCTGCTCTGAGTCATGGCCTTGTTAAATGCTAAGGTCAGCTCATCCTGCTCTGAGTCATGGCCTTGTTAAATGCTAAGGTCAGCTCGTCCTGCTCTGAGTCATGACCTTATTACATGCTAAGGTCAGCTCGTCCTGCTCTGAGTCATGAACTTGTTAAATGCTAAGGTCAGCTCATCCTGCTCTGAGTCATGGCCTTGTTAAATGCTAAGGTCAGCTCGTCCTGCTCTGAGTCATGGCCTTGTTAAATGCTAAGGTCAGCTCGTCCTGCTCTGAGTCATGAACTTGTTAAATGCTAAGGTCAGCTCATCCTGCTCTGAGTCATGGCCTTGTTAAATACTAAGGTCAGCTCGTCCTGCTCTGAGTCATGACCTTGTTAAATGCTAAGGTCAGCTCATCCTGCTCTGAGTCATGGCCTTGTTAAATGCTAAGGTCAGCTCATCCTGCTCTGAGTCATGGCCTTGTTAAATGCTAAGGTCAGCTCGTCCTGCTCTGAGTCATGGCCTTCTTAAGTGAATACTTTCCTGGGGTTTTTGGCTGCTGGTCAGAGTAAGTCAACAATTATAAGACGTCATTTTGGGCTCTGGGAACTTGTGATGGACATTCATCATTAATTTTGAATGATAAATCAATAACTGACAGGAAAATTCATAGGCTGATCAATAATGACTAAGTGTTAGCTTTAGCGCCACCACTAGCCGCAGCCAGCTGCTGTCTGGCCAACAGGCTCTGAGCTTACCTACCAGACAGGCTGATGGTACCAGTTTGGTCCATCTGGATGCTAACCAGAAACTGTCCTTTAGGTTTTGTTCAGCATCATTCTCTGCATCCCAGACTGGAGGGCCGCCATGTGGGTTTCATTCCTGTCATGGTGCTAAACGATGCCGATGGGTTAATTGGTTCTCCGCTCTTCCAGAATCCTTTGGGATCATGCACATGCCTTTGTTATTGAGCGATGGTTGAATAATCCCTTGTTTTACATACAGGGAATATAAGCCACAATAAATCCTGATCATCCGTGTTAGGATTTATTAACTCACAAACATAAAGGTTTAACAGCAGCTATCTCTGTTTTAACATGAACGCCCGGGTGATGCCTTGGGTTTGGAGTTGTTTTGATTTTACTGATTCAGATTCTAGTTCCACTTCCATGTTTCAAATCCAGGTTCCAGCTCTCATCATAACTTGTAAGGATAAACCAAATTATTTTTAAAAGCAGAAACTACGTTCTCAGGATTGTATTGTATTCTTATTATTTGGCATCAGCAGCATTGCTCATCTTGCTGTAATATTACACTCAAATTATTACACAGATATTATCGGTTTCAAGTTGTACTCCCGATTTTGCTATAAGGAAATATACCAACTAAATATACAGTCAATTTTAAGTTGAACAGTAGTATAACATAAACATGTAACCCCTTGAGGACACATTTTGTCACCACTGCTTTACAGTGATTCTCTCTCTGTGTTTATCTGTCTATCATACTCACTGTGAATCAGAAGCTCTTATTTGAATTTACATATCTCTGATATGCACTTATATATATATATATCTTATATAAACATATATTTCTTATATGAACTTATACATCTCTTATATGAACTTAAATATCTCTTACATGACCTTATATATGTCTGATATGATCTTATATGAACTTATATAGCTCTGATATGAACTGCCGGAGGGCTCATATTGTTTTGTGAGCTCCTATTTAAGAGAAATATAAAATATAAATGTCATTGCCTCTCTTTTCATGTTGAGTGTGTTGTAGCTGAGCGCCAGGTGCTAACAGAACTACTGCCGGCTGAATCTGAGGTGTGATGACCATAACCGATGTTGAAGGTGTTTCCTTCTGTATGGAAGTGTACTATATCTGTGTTTCCTTTTGTGACGCTTGGCCACATGTCAATTGTCCGCGTGTTGAACAGTTTGCTTTCTTGTTAACCTTTCATGAAGATGTTTGGTCAGCCAGTCCAAGTAATTCTCTAACAACGTAGCTGAGAGCGCTAGCTCCAGGCTGGCTAAACATCCTGAAGCCCCGCCTGGTGTTCATTGTGGGTGATTTGTGCAGCTGCAGACTTGATGGCTTCTGCCCTCTTTCCATCAGTATGTGGACCCTCCCTCAAGGAAACATAACATTCTGGACTGGTGTTATGGCAACATTACCAATGTGTTCAGCACTCGGGCACATCCTCCGCGTGGCTTTTCAGACTACAATGTTGTCTTCCTGCTTCCACACTACAAATCAGAACTGAAACGCGTCAAGCCTCAAATCCACTGCACCACCCAATGGTCAGAGGATGCCATCACACAATTACAAGGCTCACTGACATGCACAGACTGAGACACTTTTAAAGGTGATCTGGGTAACAGGGGGTCACTTATCACTGACTATATCAAATTCTTCATCACCACCACCACGATACCCATGAACCCTCCAAGCCCTGGATTACCTCCCATGTTAAGTGCAGCCTGAAAGAAAAGCAGAAGGCATTTCAGTGCAGGGGCATGGCTTCCCTTAAAACAATGAACATCCAGATCAGTAATGACATTATTAAGGCCAGACTCAAATATAAGGACAGATTGGAGCAGGAGTTTAGCAATATGAACACAAAACAAGCCTTTCATAAAGTAAGAATACTAACTGGTTCTAAATCAATTCAAGGTCATTCCACAATACCCCTTTGCTAACACTCTGAACAACCTCTACGCACTTTTCGAAATCCATAACCACTCTGCTGCCTGTGAGGAGCTTCTTAGTGCCCTCCCCTCTCATGATTCCACACACCCATCCTTCACAATGGAGGATGTCCGACAGCAGCTGGGCAGGTGCAAACCTGGCAACGCACTAGGGCCGGACGGCATCCTGGCTAGGGTACTCAAGCTCTGCACCATGTAGCGCTCCCTCATCCTCTACTCCATCTGCTGGTAATCCTATTGGACAGCATCAATTCCCACTCTCTGGAAAACATCCACCAATATACCGGTACCCAAGAAACCCCACCGAACCAGAGCCAGAACCCAGAACCAGAACCTTACCACTACCGACTGGTCACGCTCACCCCAATAGCCATGAAATGCTTGGAAAAACTGATCCTATGTACCATCCTACTAGCTGTCAGTCCACAGCTGGACCCATATCAGTTTGCTTACAGGGCCAAACAGGATGTTGGATGCTGTTGCATGTCTCCTCTTCTCCCTCCTGCAACATCTGGAATCACCTGGCAACTTCACTTCAGTTCTCTTCATCGACTTCAGCTCTGCCTTCAATACAGTTCAACGCTACCAGATGATCAAGAAACTCCAGCACCTCAACATCCCTCCACTCCTCATCTGCTGGGTCCACAACTTCCTTAACAACAGACCACTGTAAGAATAGGCACAGTAACATCATCAACCATCATCACCAACACTGGAACCCCTCAAGGCTGTGCCCCCAGTCCCTTTTCTACACTCTCTACACAAATGACTGCATCAGCCCTTCACCCATCACCACTTACTACAAATACTCTGATGATACTGCCAGTCTGGGACTACTTAATGACAATAATGCCATCACAGCCTATCAACACTTCATTTCTCATTTTGCTCAATGGTGTATGGACAACTACCTCCAACTGAAGGTGGAGAAGACAAAACAACTGGTCATTAACACACCAAACACACCCTTCTCTGGACTGAACCCATCTCCATCCACGGCAAGACAATAGAACAGGTCACCAACTTCAAATGTCTTGGACCCACGTTAGACAGTAAACTCAGCTTTGATCAACACATCACGGATATCCATAAACGATCCCGCCAGAGACTCCACCGCATCCACAAGCTCAGAGCACTTCCTGTTACCTCCACCTCCTGTTGTTACTTTACAAAAGCATAATTCAACCCATCCTGCTGTACTGTTCCCCCTGTTTCTATACCACGCTGACTATCTCCAACAAAACACACTGACCAGGTTCACACATGCTGCCTCCAAGATCATCCACTTCCCTACTCCAAACCTCTCAGACATGAACCACAGAGCCATCACACGCCTTGCACTCACAACAGTCAGTGACACCGATCCACCTCTCATTACATACTACACAGTACTGCCGTCAGTACTGCGTTCACTGCTGTCATCACTCCTGCCATCACTACTGCCGTCCATCGCTCCTGACATCACTCCTGCCATCACTGCTGCCATCGGTACTGCCATCACTACTGCCATCAGTACTGCCATCCATCAGTACTGCCGTCCATCACTCCTGCCATCAGTACTGCCATCACTACTGCCGTCCATCAGTATTGCCATCCATCACTACTACCATCAGTACTGCCGTCCATCACTCCTGCCATCACTACTGTCACTACTACTGCCACCAGGCTGCAGATACAGGACTCTGACATGGAGAAGAGCTGCTTTGGCAGAAGTTTTGTCTCTTCTGCCAAAGCAGCTGTAATCAGAATCAGATCAGAATCAGAATACTGTATTCATCCCCGAGGGGAAACTGGGTCAACACGCTGCCTCCTAGCATAGAGCCAGACTTATCTGTAGGTGTGAGTGAATGTTGTGTGTTTGTGTGTATGAATGTTGTGTGTTTGTGTCTGTGTGCATACCTGTACGTGCAGTGTGGGTGTCTGTATGTTTCTGTACATGTACTGGCAGTGAAATCAATTTCTTGCAGGACAATAAAGACGATATCTATCGGTCTATAAACTCTATAGTACTCTATGAATCAGTCTACTTGTTTCCAGAGTGTGTGAAATGACGTTTTCAGAATTCCTTACACTTCTTCAAAATGTCTTAATGTCTTCTGCCTTAATGTCATCTGTCTTATGTCTTAATGTCTTATGTCTTAATGTCTTTATGCCTTAATGTCTTATGTCTTAATGTCATCTGTCTTATGTCTTAATGTCTTATGTCTTAATGTCATCTGTCTTATGTCTTAATGTCATCTGTCTTATGTCTTAATGTCTTATGTCTTAATGTCATCTGTCTTATGTCTTAATGTCTTATGTCTTAATGTCATCTGTCTTATGTCTTAATGTCTTATGTCTTAATGTCATCTGTCTTATGTCTTAATGTCTTAATGTCTTTATGCCTTAATGTCTTCTGTCTTAATGTCATCTGTCTTATGTCTTAATGTCTTATGTCTTAATATCATCTGTCTTATGTCTTAATGTCTTATGTCTTAATGTCTTATGTCTTAATGTCATATGTCTTTATGCCTTAATGTCTTATGTCTTCTGTCTTAATGTCTTCTGTCTTAATGTCTTATGTATCAATGTCTTAATGTCTTAAGTCTTATGTCTTAATGTCGTATGTCTTATGTCTTAATGTCTTATGTCTTTATGCCTTAATGTCTTATGTCTTAATGTCTTAATGTCTTCTGTCTTAATGTCTTATGTATCACTGTCATATGTCTTAAGTCTTTATGTCTTAATGTCGTATGTCTTATGTCTTAATGTCTTGTGTCTTAATGTCTTAATGTCTTGTGTCTTAATGTCTTATCTCTTAATGTCTTGTGTCTTAATGTCTTATGTCTTAATGTTTAATGTCTTCTGTCTTAATGTCTTCTGTCTTACTGTCTTAATGTCTTATGTCTTAATGAAGCGCTGGTTCTGGAAATGTTCGGACCAGTTTTTTGATATCCAGTCCTTGTGAAAGACTATAAAAGACTTTAATGTGATAATTCACGTTTATTCATAAAGATGAGGCAAAACCCATACTGTACAGTACTGTACCTGACAAAACCAGTACTGTACATGTACTGTACATGACAAAACCACTACAGTACATGAACAGTACCTGTACTGTACACAGCAAAACCCGTACTGTACATGTACTGTACATGACAAAACCACTACAGTACATGAACAGTACCTGTACTGTACACGGCAAAATCCGTACTGTACATGTACTGTACCTGACAAAACCAGTACTGTACATGTACTGTACATGACAAAACCACTACAGTACATGAACAGTACATGTACTGTACACGGCAAAACCCGTACTGTACAGTACTGTACCTGACAAAACCAGTACTGTACAGTACTGTACATGACAAAACCACTACAGTACATGAAAAGTACATGTACTGTACACGGCAAAACCCGTACTGTACATGTACTGTACACAACAGACCACGTATTAGACAAATAAGAGGTTCACATTGAGGTTTTGAGAACCAAAGTGAGCACTACATTTGCCTTTCTGTCTCTGTCCCTCCCTGTCTCTTGTGTGATTGATGGCCTGCAGCATTGTGGGTGTTGTCTGCTGGAGGAGGAGCAGCGTACACTTGATGTGATCACAGAGGAGATGAGATGTGAAGTTCACTGCTGACAAAACTGATGTGCTCTGTACGTCCAGCACCTAATGTAACCATGCTCTGTGTGTGTGTGTGTGTGCGTGTGCGTGCGTGTGTGTGCGTGCGCTGTCCAGGTCCCCGGTCATGGCAGGAGGACTTTTTGCTGTGGACAGGAAGTGGTTCTGGGAGCTTGGAGGATATGACACGGGCCTGGAGATTTGGGGAGGAGAGCAGTATGAGATCTCCTTCAAGGTGAAGCAGAGTGAACACAAGACACCGCCGTTTTGTTACTATGATGTAACAGGCATTTTCACAACACTGTGTTGTTACTATGATGTAACAGGCATCTTAACACCGCCGTGTTGTTACTATGATGTAACAGGCATTTTCACAACACTGTGTTGTTACTTTGATGTAAGAGGCATCTTAACACCGCCGTGTTGTTACTATGATGTAACAGGCATCTTAACACCGCCGTGTTGTTACTATGATGTAACAGGCATTTTCACAACACTGTGTTGTTACTTTGATGTAACAGGCATCTTAACACCACCGTGTTGTTACTATGATGTAACAGGCATATTAACACCACCGTGTTGTTACTATGATGTAACAGGCATCTTAACACCACCATGTTTTTACTATGATGTAACAGGCATCTTAACACCACCGTGTTTTTACTATGATGTAACAGGCATATTAACACCACCGTGTTGTTACTATGATGTAACAGGCATATTAACGCCACCGTGTTGTTACTATGATGTAACAGGCATATTAACGCCACCGTGTTGTTACTATGATGTAACAGGCATATTAACACCACCGTGTTGTTACTATGATGTAACAGGCATCTTAACACCACCGTGTTTTTACGATGATGTAACAGGCATATTAACACCACCGTGTTGTTACTATGATGTAACAGGCATCTTAACACCACCATGTTGTTACTATGATGTAACAGGCATTTTCACAACACTGTGTTGTTACTATGATGTAACAGGCATCTTAACACCGCCGTGTTGTTACTATGATGTAACAGGCATCTTAACACCACCGTGTTGTTACTATGATGTAATAGGCATCTTAACACCACCGTGTTGTTACTATGATGTAATAGGCATCTTAACACCACCGTGTTGTTACTATGATGTAACAGGCATCTTAACACCACCGTGTTGTTACTTTGATGTAACAGGCATCTTAACACCACCGTGTTTTTACAATGATGTAACAGGCATATTAACACCACCGTGTTGTTACTATGATGTAACAGGCATCTTAACACCACCATGTTGTTACTTTGATGTAACAGGCATCTTAACACCGCCGTGTTGTTACTTTGATGTAACAGGCATAGTAACAACTCTGTGTTGTTACTATGATGTAACAGGCATCTTAACACCGCCGTGTTGTTACTATGATGTAACAGGCATCTTAACACCGCCGTGTTGTTACTATGATGTAATAGGCATCTTAACACCACCATGTTGTTACTTTGATGTAACAGGCATAGTAACAACTCTGTGTTGTTACTATGATGGGACAGGCGATATGTGGGGTTGTGTGGAAGCAAAATGTGTTTTGTTTTTTTTCAATTTTTGACAAAATTTCTTGGATTTTAGGGGTGTCCGAGTGGTGTAGCGGTCTATTCTGTTGCCTGCCAACGTGGGGATTGCCAGTTCGAATCCCCGTGTTACCTCCAGCTTGGTCGGACGTCCCTACAGACACAATTGGCCGTGTCTGCGGGTGAGAAACTGGATGTGGGTATGTGTCCTGGTCTCTGCACTAGCCCCTCCTGTCGGCCGGGGCACCTGTTCAGGGGGGAGAGGGAACTGGGGGGAATAGCATGATCATCCCACGCGCTGCGTCCCCCTGGTGAAACTCCTCACTGTCAGGTGAAAAGAAGCAGCTGGTGACTCCACATGTATCGGAGGAGGCACGTGGTAGTCTGCAGCCCTCCCCGGATCAGCAGAGGAGGTGGAGCAGAGACTGGGACGGCTCGGAAGAGTGGGGTAATTGGCCGAACACAATTGGGGAGAAAAAGGGGAGAAAATCCACAGACAAAAAGAGAATAAATGGCTACTGTGAGAGTCACATGTGACCTCTGAGTACACACAGACTGTTCAGGCTCGATGACCAGCTCTCCTGCTCAGCCACATGAAGATGTGAGCTCTCATGCTGACCAGCTTTCTGAAACTTGAATATTAAACTTTTAAGTACCAAAACTTTATTGTTTTTTGTTTTTCAGTATCCAGACCAGCTGAAAACATTTCGGTACTTTCATTCAAGCCGTGTCCGGATTGTCCAGTTTCATTTATGTTCCGCGGACAGGAAATAGCGGGGCTGTCAGCTGGCATCAGATCTCGGGGTGGACGTTGTTTTCTTGTATCATAATGTGATTACCTACTTCCACCTACCCTAAAACAGATCAGCCGGTGATCCAGAGCTGGTTTCGAACACAGAGGTGTTGTAATGTTCACACAAAGCCTGTTTTAATGTCTGACCAGAGGACCGGTGATGCGAGGTGAGCAGCACTAAGGTTCAATCTCCTATTTCAATGATTTGGGACCGCCGCACATGCTCCGCCGTGGCGAGGATGCTCCACATCCATCATCCTGAGAAAACTAGATTGGGTTATGCTCTTCACTTCTGCCTCGATATGAATTATTCTAGAGGATGAACATGAATTACCTGGACTGGACCCGCATGCTGAGAAAGCTCTCCTCCGCTGTGGTCCAGCAGCTCTGCAGACACACAGGAGCTCGTCACAGTAATTGAATTGTGGTTTTAAAGAGAATCAGCTATCGCCGTCTCACTCAGTGAAGCACTGAAGGCACTACTTTGTGTTTTCATTTGATTAGACTCATAATTCGGTGCAAGTCAGAAACCCACTCAGATTTCGAAGTAAGTGAGGGAGTTCTGAAGGCCAGGTCTTCTTCCTCTCAAATGAAATGTATTATTTTCCTTTAACAGTAGAGGAAAGAAAAGACAATTGCATGGTCAAAACTCCCCAGACGAGCTCTCAAAGAGTGGTAGTCTAAGAATAGACAGTCAGGATCAGCAGCCAAACTGATTTTGAATGATCTAATTTGAATAAATATAGAAAGTTCCCTGTGACATTGTCCTTTAACATCCTTCCTAGTCGATGTAAACTCATGGAGAACAGCTTAGCTTCTCACAGGAGGCTGCATCAGTTCATCTGGACACAACGCTTACTCACAGAAAGGTTTCAAAACCTCTTCAGTCTCAACTGACAGTACAACACCGTGGCATAACGACCAAAAACCACTGTATTGTTTATGAGGGTGGGGACACCTGCAGCCACTGTATTGTTTATAAGGGTGGGGGTACCTGCAGTCATTGTATTGTTTATAAGGGTGGGGACACCTGCAGTCAGGTGAGACTGGAGAGGTCACTTGGATGATGATGAAACATATCTGTCAATACAAGTTGTGTCCAGATGAACTGATTCACCCTTTGATTTTCTTACCTGGATGTTTGAGCATGCATCAAGACAGCATAGCTTCTATTTTTTGCAGGCTGAGGTGTCTTGACAGGTATGAAGTTTTGCCATAGCAAGCGCTAACTTAGCTTATGTACTTGTGCGAAGAGCTGAAATTATCAAGTGATTAATCAAGTAATTGATCAAAAGAAAATGAATTGAGTACAATTTTGGTAATCACTTAATTGAGTCGTTTATCAAGAAAAATGCCAAACATTTGATGGTTACAGATTAACAAATGCTGAGAGTCACTTGTGAATCTTATGGCTTGTCTTAAGGCTTATGACCGTGTACCTCGGGACACTCTGTGAGGGGTACTGCGGGAGTATGGGGTACTGGGGCAATTGCTACAAGCCATCCGGTCCTTGTATAACCAAAGTGAGAGCTGTGTCCGCATTCTTGGCACAAAGTCAAACATATTTTCATTGGCGTCAGACTCCGCCAAGGTTGTCCCTTGTCTCCAATTCTGTTTGTGATATTCATGGACAGGATCTCAAGGCACAGCCAAGGTGAAGCGTGTGTCCGTTTTGGGAACCTCAGAATTGCATCTCTGCTCTTCGCAGATGATGTGGTTTTGTTGGCCTCATCAGAACGTGACCTCCACCACGTCTGTGAATGTTCTCATTCATCCAGGTCATGGTTATCCAAAGGAGTTGAATCAAGTGCAACTGGACTTGTTAAATATCCGTGAAGATGTTTCGCCTCTCATCCAAGAGGCTTCCTCAGTTCCTGCCTTTCTGACTAGACCAAGCTAGTCTGACTGGCTGCTGATGAGACTCAGAATCTATCCTCTAGGAGTCGTTCTCAGAGCTATAGATGTCCATGGCTCTTGGTGTCCCGATGTTTACCAATGCCCGTCGCTAACAGAGCCATAGATATGCGTGGTGTACCGATGTTTGGCCGCGCCCGTCGTTATCGGAGCTATTGATATGCGCAGGAGAATCACGCATATCTATAGCTCTGACAACGAAAGTCAGAAAGGCACGAACTGAGGAAGCTCTTGGATGAGAGGCAAAACATCTTCACGGATATATACCAAGTCCAGTTGCACTTGATTCAACTCCTTTGGATGACCTCCACCACGCACTGGGGTGGTTTGCAGCTGAGTGGGAAATGGCCGGGATGAGAGTCAGCACCTCCAAGTCTGAGACCATGGTTCTCTACTGGGAAATGGTGGATTGCTCCCTCCGGGTTGGGGATGAGTTGTTGCCTCAACTGAAGGAGTTCAAGTATCTCGGGTCTTGTTCATGAGTGAGCGTAGGATGGAGCAGGGGATTGACAGGCGGATTGGTGCAGAATCAGCAGTAACACAGACGTTGTACCGGACCGTTGTGGTGAAGAGGGAGCTGAGCTGGAAGGCAAAGCTCTCAATTTACCAGTCAGTCTTTGTTCCAACACTTACCTATGGTCATGAGTCTTGGGTAGTGACCAAAAGGGTGAGATTGCGGCTACAAGCGGCTGAAATGAGTTTCCTCCGTAGGGTGTTTGGGCTCAGCCTTAGAGATAGAGTGAGGAGCTCGGAGTAGAGCCGCTGCTCCTTTGCATCGAAAGGAGCCAGTTGAGTTAATTTGGGCATCTGATTAGGATGCCTCCTGGGCCCCTTCCTTTGGAGGTTTTCCGGGCATGTCAAACTGGGA
Source organism: Lampris megalopsis (assembly GCA_022114975.2). Classification (NCBI taxonomy): domain Eukaryota; kingdom Metazoa; phylum Chordata; class Actinopteri; order Lampriformes; family Lampridae; genus Lampris; species Lampris megalopsis. The sequence continues at coordinate 4,040,399 of JAJHIY020000264.1, read as the reverse complement.
GGAGATCCCGGGGTAGACCCAGAACTCGCTGGAGGGACTACACGTCCAATCTGGCCTGGGAATGCCTCGGGATCCCCCAGGAGGAGCTGGAGGGTGTTGCTGGGTCCAACCGGGAGGAGACCCCCGGGGAGACTTAGAACTCGCTGGAGGGACTACATGTACAGTCTGGCCTGGGAGTGCCTTGGGATGCCCCAGGAGGAGCTGTAGGGCGTTGCTGGGGAGACGGGTGTCTGGAGTGCCCTACTTAGCTTGCTGCCTCCGTGACCCAACCCTGGATAACTGGCTGAAGATGAGATGAAGATTCAGTTGTTTCACTCGAAATCATAACATTATAAAAGTCATATGGGGGGGGGGGGGTTACTGCTGGTCAGAATAAGTAAAACATTATAAGATGTCACTTTGGGTCCTGGGAACATATAATGGACATTTCACTATTTTACAGATGAAATGATTCTTCGATTAACTGTAAAAATAACAGAGAATGTAACTCATCATTGGTTGCAGCCTGACTCATATGTCATGTATGAAATGGCCACTTCTGAATTAACATTTCCAACACAGCCAATAGGTTTATTCATTTTAACTTGACATCCAGAGATCCAGTAAGCATCACGTCACAGCCTGCTACAGCAGCACTCCACATCTGCTGCTGCTGCACTGCACATCTGCTGCTGCTGCACTGCACACCTGCTGCAGCAACACTGCACAACTGCTACAGCAGCACTGCACATCTGCTGCAGCAGCACTGCACACCTGCTGCTGCAGCACTGCACATCTGCTGCAGCAACACTGCACACCTGCTGCTGCAACACTGCACACCTGCTGCAGCAGCACTGCACACCTGCTGCAGCAACGCTGCACATCTGCATGTGGTTTCTGCTTTATGGAGTCACCACATTAAGGTCAAATCACAACACATTGTACCTCACGGGTCACGCCATGCTTATTTATTCATGCATGTTTGTTTAGTTTGTGGCACAGAAGCTCACTGTACGCTGCTACTGACTCAGACGAGCGGTTTTTAATCACAGCTGCTGAGTTCTCCGAGGGCAAGAAACTCTCAACTTTAACCTCTCGTGAGTATTAGGATCAACCTTGACAGTAAAGTCATCAAATAGGGAGTTTCTCACACACACACACACACACACACTGGTTGTCTATCAGCAGTCAGGCCAGTGGCTGTGTGTAGTACTTGGGATGTGAAATTGGGTCACATGGTTTTCAGCTGTCGTGAGTTCTGGTGGTGGATGGGCAGAGTTTGAATGTCAGAGGTGGCAGATAAGCCCTTCACATTAATCCCTCCTGCGCTGGGCCGGAGCTGTTGATCCCACAGACAGCCGGGCTCTCTAGTTATTAGAGCTGTAAGTGTTTCAGCAGAGGGATGAGAGGATGGAGGGATTAGCCCTGCAAAGCCCTCACACACTACAGACTAGGGGTGTGTCAGTGTACACGTTTACACGGAAATGAAACCATTGTGGCAGGATGAGGAAAAAACACAGGAGACGAAGGCGAGTTTGCTGTTTATTCCTCAGCTCCAAAACCAAACTAAAGCAGGAACAACCCTGCACCAGCAAGCCCGGGGACGTAAACCACGCCCCCAGCTCACAGTCCTGCTGGGTGAGAGACAGCCCCTAGTGTCCGCCACACAGCCCCCCCCCGAACACCCAGAAGGGACTCCTGGAAAGAAAATTAGTGTCTCACTGGAGGCTTAAGCAGCCTGCCATAACGGCTGCGCCGTCCCTCAGCAGAAACAGTAGGTGAAACACAGTCCAAAGCCGGCTGAGAAGCAGAACGCTGAACCCGTGAAGACACTGCCGGGGTCCTGGAAGGAGGACGACCCCGACGGGGAACCTGGGCCGGAAACACAACTTCGCCTGCCACCCTGTGCGCCGGTTTAAGCCTATCAAGCCTGACACGCTCCCTACGCCCACCCATATGTAGCATAAAACCCTTAGGACCCGTCTCAAGAACCCGAAATGGGCCATCGTATGGAGGTTGGAGGGGCGAACGGTGAGCATCATGCCGTACAAAAACAAAACGAGCCGACATGAGCACCGCAGGCACGAACGACCGCGGAAAACAGTGGTGAACGGGGCCTGGAACCCGAGTGCTGTCGGACAAAAAAGGATAAACGGCCGGACGGGGTCGAGGAGCGGAACTCCCAGGCAAAAATTCCCCAGGGACGCGGCGCGGCTGACCGAGCACCAGCTCAGCGGCAGCGGGTGACGCGTCGAGGTCCTCCTTAGGAGCCGAACGCAACCCGAGCATAACCCAAGGTAAACGCTCCACCCAGTTACCATCTGAGAGCGCAGCGCTGCCTTGAGCGACCGGTGAAATCGTTCACACAAGCCGTTAGCCTGCGGGTGGTACGCGGTAGTGTGGTGTACCTGCACACCCAAGGATCGCGAAAGTGCAGACCAGAGCTCTGACACAAACTGGGGGCCCCTGTCTGAGGTGGTATCTGACGGAGCGCCGAAACGGGCAACCCAGGAGGAAAGAAAAGCGCGTGCAACATCCGAGGATGTTGTGGAGGACAGAGGGACAGCCTCTGGCCACCTGGTGGTCCGATCCACCATTGTGAGCAGGTGCGTAAAACCCTGTGAAGAAGGTAGAGGGCCCACCAGGTCCACATGCACGTGGTCGAAACGTCTGGCCGGGATCGGAAACGGTTCGAGGGGCGATTTAGTGACCAGGCGTAGGAGATCAGGAGAACTACTAGTCATCAGAGGTCATAAGTGCATCTAAACAAGCATCTGAGAGCAAAACCAGTGCTAAAGTAAAAGCGCAAGAAATAGATTTTTTTTTAATAAGTGAATACATAAGTGCTAAGAACAAGTAACAGAGTAGTAGTTCTTGAAAGGGTGGGTTTTCAACCTGCGCTGAAAGATGGGCAGCGACTCCGCTGTCCTGACATCAGTGGGAAGTTAATTCCACCACTGTGGGGCCAGGACAGAAAAGAGCTGTGACCGGTTCGATCGGCAGCAGGGGCCTCTGAGCAACGGGGCAACAAGGCGTCCCAAGGCATCAGAGCCAAGTGGTCGGGCGGGGGTGTAGGCCTTGACCATGGCCTGGAGATAGGAAGGAACTTTTCCTTTCACTGCCCTGTAGGCTAGCACCAGAGTCTTAAACTGGATGCGAGCAGCTACTGGGAGCCAGTGTAGGGACATGAGAAGGGCAGTTGTGTGGGAGAACTTAGGGCAGTTGAACACCAGACGAGCTGCAGCTTTCTGAACAAGCTCCAGAGGTCTGATGGCCGACGCCAGGACTTCAGCAAGGAGGGAGTTGCTGTAGTCCAGCCGGAAGATGACCAGAGCCTGGATGAGCACCTGTGCCATCTCGCCGGTAAGGAATGGGTGAATCCTCCTGATGTAATAGAGGAGAAATCTGCAGGCGTGAGCAACGTTTGCAGCAAACGACAGTTGGTCGTCCAAGATCACACCCAAATTCCTCGCAGTCCAAGTTGGCGTCACCACGGTGTTGTCAATGGTGATGGCCAGGTCTTGGTGTAGGCAACCTTTCCCCGGGAGGAACATCAGCTCTGTCTTGTCCAGACTGAGCTTCACGTAGTGTGTTGCCATCCACTCCAAGATGTCAGTCAAGCACACAGCAATGCGTGTCTCTACTTGTGTGTCAGAGGGAGGAAAGGACAAGATCAGCTGGGTGTCATCAGCATAACAATGGTAAGAGAAGTCATGCGAGCGAATAACAGAACCCAGGGATGTCGTGTACAGGGAGAAAAGGAGATGACCCAGAACCGAACCCTGTGGAACGCCTGTAGTCAGTCTGCAAGGCTCCGACACAGATCCCCTCCATGTCACCTGGTAGGAGTGACCCATCAGGTAGGATGCAAACATTGAGAGTGCAGAACCTGTGACACCCAGCCCCTCGAGGGTAGAGAGGAGGATCTGGTGGTTCACTATGTTGAATGCAGCTGACAGGTCCAGGAGTTCAGGATTCATCAGAAATGAGACAACAGGGTGTCATTGAGTTGGTGTTGCTGTACCGGGACAGTGAAAAGCTTGTCTGGTCAGTATGGTCGGCACGGTGGTCCAATGGTTAGCACTGTTGCTCACAGCAAGAAGGTCCTGTGTTCGAACCCAGGCCCTCTCTGTGTGGAGTTTGCATGTTCTCCCTGTGTCTGCGTGGGTTTCCTCCCACCATCAAAAAGACATGCATGTTAGGGTTAATACTCCTGCCTGTGCCCCTGAGCAAGGCGATGGAAAGAATAAATGGAGTTGGTCCCTGGGTGCTGCAGCTGCCCACTGCTGCTACACCATAGCATGGTTACATGCAGAGACACATTCATTGTAAGAAAACAATGACAAATGAAGTGTCTTCCTGTCTTTTGGTCTTCAGTACAGGTGTCTCAAGGAGACAAGTAAAACATGAACGAATCGGGTTTTCTAGTTTGAAGTGAAAATCCACCAGAGAATTTAGTGTTTTGAATGCATATCAAAATGTAATGAAGGTCTTACAGGAAGGAAGTAATATATCCCATAATAACTGCAATGTTAATATTTTATATAGTGCAGGACAGTAATCCAGTATTATTATCTTTCAGTGGTATTGTATGATATTTTATTTCCGCAGTATTGTATGATATTTTATTTCAGCAGTATTGTATGATGTTATATTTCAGTGTATTGTATGATGTTATATTTCAGTGTACTGTATGATGTTATATTTCGGTGTATTGTATGATGTTATATCAGTGGTACTGTATGATATTATCTTTCAGTGGCGTTGTATGAGAGTTTGGGTATTATCTTATCGTGATACATAGTTTTGTTGGCTAAATTAACGACAAGCTGTTCCTTCCTCCACACATTCAGTTTTTCTGCACCCCCCCCCCCCAACAGCCCACACAGCTGGGCTAAACTGCTCTCTCTCTCTCCTCTAGGTGTGGATGTGCGGTGGGCGAATGGAGGACATCCCTTGCTCCAGGGTCGGACACATCTACAGGAAGTATGTTCCCTACAAAGTCCCCGGCGGGGTCAGCCTGGCCAGGGTGAGTCTCAACACTGTCTGCTGTGTCCCTACAGTGACCGAGTGTGAGTGCCGAGATGCCATCAGTCTTTACAATTCTGATGTGGAGTTTACTACCATTAAAATACCAAACATACATGCAGTCAGTTTTAACATGAGGGACAACATGTAGAGACACACACGTGACTGACACAACAAACATACACGCAGTCAGTTTTAACATGAGGGACAACATGTAGAGACACACACGTGACTGACACAACAAACATACACGCAGTCAGTTTTAACATGAGGGACAACATGTAGAGACACACACGTGACTGACACAACAAACATACATGCAGTCAGTTTTAACATGAGGGACAACATGTAGAGACACACACGTGACTGACACAACAAACATACACGCAGTCAGTTTTAACATGAGGGACAACATGTAGAGACACACACGTGACTGACACAACAAACATACATGCAGTCAGTTTTAACATGTAGAGACACACACGTGACTGACACAACAAACATACATGCAGTCAGTTTTAACATGAGGGACAACATGTAGAGACACACACATGACTGACACAACAAACATACATGCAGTCAGTTTTAACATGAGGGACAACATGTAGAGACACACACGTGACTGACACAACAAACATACATGCAGTCAGTTTTAACATGAGGGACAACATGTAGAGACACACACGTGACTGACACAACAAACATACATGCAGTCAGTTTTAACATGAGGGACAACATGTGGAGACACACACGTGACTGACACAACAAACATACATGCAGTCAGTTTTAACATGAGGGACAACATGTGGAGACACACACGTGACTGACACAACAGGGTGTTCTGCTGTGACAAAGGAAACAGGATTTGACGTGTAAATTCATTTCACTTCCAAGCATACAGAGGAACCCACACACACACACACACACACACACACCCCCCCTGACTCGAGTTGTGGGCTCATCGTTGCACGTAGTGTAACTAGACGCTGCTCATACACATCAGTCCCAGTGCCGCGCTGCTTTCTGACAACTACCAGTTTCCCCTCCCATGGATGGATGGATGGATGGATGGAGAGGAACCAAAGGAAGGTGTTTTGTTTTTTCTTCCTTCTGCATAGGAGTCTTTTCTCCCCTTTATCTCTCCTCCATAAAGAAGAGCGTCCAGTGGCCAGCTCAGCAGATGTCCAACAGGAGACTGCGAGACAAGCCGCCTTGGAACAAGCAGTACTCAGTATACACTGGTGAGCCAGAACATTATGACCACTCACAGGTGAACCGAGTAACGTTGGTCATCTCCAGACAAGGCCACATGTCCAGGTCTGGGTAGATCAGGTGGTAAGTGAACAGTTAGGTCTCCTAGTCACCGTGCTGGATGCAGGAGACATGGACAGCAGTAAAGGCCCGAGTGACTTTGACAAGGACCAAATAGTTCTGGCCGGACGACTGGGTCAGAGCGTCTGTGAAACAGCAAGGCTTGTGGGTGCTCCTGCTCAGCAGTGGTCCGCAGAGGGACAAACCACAAACCGGCTACGGGGTGCTGGGTGCCCAAGGCTCATTGATGCGCGAGGGCAACAAAGGCTGTCCTGTCTGTCCAAACCGACAGAAGGTCTACTGGAATGTGTCACAACACACAATGCATCACACCCTGCTGCGTATGGGGCTGTGTAGCTGCACACCGGTCAGGGTGCCTCGATGACCCCTGTTCACTGTGAAAGTGCCTACAATGGGCATACAAGCATCAGAACTGGACCTTGGAGCAGTGGAAGAAGGTCACTAGGTCTACTGGGTCCCCTTTTAGATCATGTAGATGGCTATGTACTTGTGCGCTATTTACATGGGGAAGTAATGGCACCAGGATGCACTGTGGGAAGACGACAAGCCAGTGGAGGGAGTGTGACGCTCTTGGCAATGTTCTGCTGGGAAACCCTGGGTCTGGTGGTTCATGTGGATGTTACTTTGACACGTGCTACCTACCTAAACGTTGTGGCAGACGAGGTGCACCCTTCATGGTAACGGTATTCCCAGATGGCAGCACCCTCTTTCAGCAGGATAATGCTCCCTGCCATACTGCACACATTGTTCAGGAATGGTTTGAGGAACATGTGACCTGTTCAAGGTGTTGCCCTGGCCTTCAAATTCTCCAGATCTCAGTCCAATTGAGCATCTGCAGGATGTGCTGAACTGACAAGTCCGATCAACGGTGACTCCACCTAACAACTTACAGGACTTGAAGGATCTGCAGCTAATGTTTTGGTGCCAGATACCACAGAACACCTTCAGGGGTCTCGTAGAGTCCATGGCTCAGTGGATCGGTGCTGTTTTGGTGGCACATGGAGGACCAACAGCACATCAGGCAGGTGGTCATAATGTTTTGGCTCATCCGTGTGTTTTGACTGTCTGCTGCTCATAGCCTTACAGGTGGTACAGAAAAAAATGAGCTTGAGTTTCACTTTGTCCCATAGATCTGTCTCTGTCTCTTCATGATCATACTGTAGTACTACGTGTCTGCCACAAGGTGGCGTCTTAACAAACAATATCGGCAAATATAGAGAATGAAGCAACAGAACAAATCAGTTATGTCAGCTGTTGTGTTTCACACATGGGCAGAAGGGTTTGTTGTGCTCTGCTAAACTAACCTAGGGAAGTGATAAATGCATCATGGGGGGGAGACAACATAATGCCGTGGCTTTTTTTCTACATTTAGTATTTCTGATTTTTCCCTTTTTCTCCCAATTTAGTGGCCAATCGCTCCCTATTTTAGTTCAAATACCCACCCTCGTACTGCATGCGTTCGCCAACTGCATCTCTCCGGCCAGCAGTCTCGAAGGAGACGCCTCGCCCCTTCCGTGACAAGGCCAATCCAGGCCGAACCACTGCTTTTTCCCACACATACAGAGACGCATTCATGTGATGAACACAAGCTCACTCTGCACTCCCCCCCCCCCCGAAGACAGCATTGCCAATTATTGCTGCTTCATCGAGTCCGGCCATAACCGGATCTGACGAGACAGGCGCAAACTGGTACACCATCGTGGACCCCAGAACATGGATTATTTTAACCCTGTAAGATGTGAAGTCAGGTTTGATTTGGTCTGATTCACAAAAGATATTGCCTGAATGGTATCACAGCACAAACACACCCATAAGGTTTTGCAGCTGAGTGCGATTTACTCTTTTTTTTTTGCATCTGATGCAATGATCCATGTGGCAGAGTCTACATGGTAGCTTTGTACAAGACCCCAGCAGACAGGTTCAGTGTCCTCCTGGATCATCAAGTACAACAGGACTCGTCAGACCTGCAGCCTGTATCTGTGAGTGACTTGTGTCCCAGTTAAATGAGAAGGTGACGTTCTGCTGTGAAACATCTGCTCATGAGCACGCTGGCATGGCGAGACCTTCGCCTGGCTGCAGTCACTGCTGCCATTATGACTGGGAAGTCTGGGCGTCACTTCCCACCAGCTCTCTGAAGACACTCATCACGTCCACTCTGTGTGGCTGTTAGGGCTGGTGTTTTGCACTGAGGCTTATTTGCATAGAAAGGGTCCATTTTGCACCAAATGTATGCACATTACCTGATGTAGATACATGATAATAGCACCAGCGCTATGTGCTTGGCAGCACAGTTAGCAGTGCATTTCACCCTTTGTGGGTACTTTGAGAATTACACGGGTTCTTGTTTTCTTTTTGTGCAGGTTTAGCAGCTGCAAAAGCCACACAGTCCTTCAGTGACGTCACCAGGGAGTGTTTCAGACTTATGTTATTCTGGCTGCTTTAACTCTGCCTGGCCCTCGTGCCTGTCGGTGCTCGGCACACCAATCGTGTAACCTCAGTGATGTTGTTGGTCACCTGATCCTGCGGCCCAATCCTGTCAAGCGGGATTACCCAATCAGTCAGCCAGTCAGTCAATCAGTCAGTCAGTGACATTCGGGTTTGTCCGGCCAAAACAATTTTGTTGGTTTTTAAGCGCTATGGCAGTTTTTCATTTGGCGCGATGTTTCAAGCTCATCCTTCATCACATGATATGTTTCAGGCCCATCCTGCATCACATGATATGTTTCAGGCTCATCCTGCATCACACAATAAGTTTCAGGCTCATCCTGCATCACATGATATGTTTCAGGCTCATCCTGCATCACACAATAAGTTTCAGGCTCATCCTGCTTCACACGATATGTTTCAGGCTCATCCTGCATCACACAATAAGTTTCAGGCTCATCCTGCATCACATGATATGTTTCAGGCCCATCCTGCATCACATGATATGTTTCAGGCCCATCCTGCATCACATGATATGTTTCGGGCCCATCCTGCATCACATGATATGTTGCAGGCTCATCCTGCATCACATGATATGTTTCAGGCTTGTCCTGCATCACATGGTATGTTTCAGGCTCATCCTGCATCACATGATATGTTTCAGGCTCATCCTGCATCACATGATATGTTTCAGGCTCATCCTGCATCACATGATATGCTTCAGGCTCATCCTGCATCACACAATAAGTTTCAGGCTCATCCTGCATCACATGATATGTTTCAGGCTCATCCTGCTTCACACGATATGTTTCAGGCTGTCCTGCATCATATGTTATGTTTTAGGTTGTCCTACATCACATGATATGTTTCAGACTGATCCTGCATCACACAATATGTTTCAGGCTCATCTGCATCACATGATATGTTTCAGGCTCATCCTGCATCACACAATAAGTTTCAGGCTCATCCTGCATCACATGATATGTTTCAGGCCCATCCTGCATCACATGATATGTTTCGGGCTCATCCTGCATCACATGATATGTTTCAGGCTCATCCTGCATCACATGATATGCTTCAGGCTCATCCTGCATCACACAATAAGTTTCAGGCTCATCCTGCGTCACATGATATGTTTCAGGCTCATCCTGCTTCACACGATATGTTTCAGGCTGTCCTGCATCATATGATATGTTTTAGGTTGTCCTACATCACATGATATGTTTCAGACTGATCCTGCATCACACAATATGTTTCAGGCTCATCTGCATCACATGATAAGTTTCAGGCTCATCCTGCATCACACGGTGGATTTGGTGTTGAGTTTAAATTTCAGCTCCACTTTTCTTCGTTTAGACTGTGTAAGTGTTTCAGACCCCAAATGTGTCTTGCTTGACACTGGTCTCCGAACACTAGGGTTGTCCCGAATACCATGTTTTGGGCTCCGAAGCTTCTGTAATAATCAACAGGGAATACTCGGAGCTCGGAGGGGGCGGGGGGGGTGACTCGTGAAGGAGTCAGCCAGACATTCTTCTGTTATTGGCTGAGCTGGGCAGTTAGTGGTGCTGGTATATAATCACTTTGTCATTGAAGTTGTGTAATTGAGTTTAAAAAGAATAGAAGCTAAATAGTTACTGAAAACCCCTCTACTGTTTATAGCCATGATTATTTCACCATAACTGCGTTCTTCTGTCCTGCTGACTATTCCAGTTATTCCACCCTACAAACTACACCGTACGGTCGCTGTTGTCATGTTTGGTTACAGGGCTCTTGGTGGCACATGTCTGGAAGTCTCTGGTCCAACACTATTAGCTTGACGTATTAGTGAAGGAAGGCAAATAACTACACTAGAGTAGCTTCCCTACTGCAGCCACTAACTTCTTCAAGCTACACATGAAGGATGTGTTCCTCGGCTAAGGGGGATTCCTCCATGTGGAGCCCTTAAGGGATGAAGTTATCAAGACACGGCCTGTCAGGAAAGCTACACCACTCCAGTACAGACTGCACCAGGCCAGTACAGACTGCACCACTCCAGTACAGACTGCAACGGCCTTGAAGAGAGAGAGACTGTGCATAAAAGGAGACTGCAGCTCACAACAGTTGTCGATATTACTTTAACCATGGTAGACATGGTTGAAGAGCTGCAGTAGCAAGCTAGTTTCACACTAACACAAAACCTAATACTGCAGTTACACACTGATTTTGCGTTGGCTAGTAGAAATATAACAGACGGGATAGGAATGTCAAATGTACCTTCAATAAATGTACATTAACGTTCGGATACATGAAGTATCTATAGTAATATAGACTAAAGTATTCACTAGGAGGCAGAAGAATCAAAGTAAACTAGCTAGAGTCAGAGTAAGGCTGAGTGTGCACAGTACTGCTTACCAAAATATTAAAATACTATAAGAACGAAAAATATGGTGGACTACTGGCTATTTTGAAGGTTCATTGTTGGTTAAATAGATTAAGATTAGTTACACAAATGACATCCTTCAGTGTTCACTGAAGGATCATCCAATAACAACTGAATGGGTCTTCCTCTCGTTTTTCTTTTACAGAGTGTGCCTTTACACGGGAACGATGGCCGCACCGCTGCGTTTGGCTGCTTGTTGTCGCCTGTTGCTACTCTTGTTTGTCCTGGTTCTGTTAGTGTCTCTGTGTATGGATGTTGTGCAAGCCACTATTTTCTATGATCATCAAATACTACTGAGTACTCAAGCCTCTGTCATTGATGTATACGCTCAGGATCCTGGACAACGTAGCTTTCACTGCTCTCTATTTTCCCCAACTATGGGAAGGTGTATGTGCTGTATTAAAGAAGCTAGAAGATGGAGTAAAAGTGCATGCGCCGCAGTTAAACTGAGGAATCCTGCCCACTCTCGCTCGACACCAGCCCATCTTTTTCAGCTCAGCGATGTTGGACCTGGTTGACCACGTCGCTTCATTCCTCGATTCTCCCTCGAGACCAAGTCAAGTCAATTTTATTTGTATAGCCCAATATTACAAATTACAAATTTGTCTAAGGGGGCTTTTCAGCAACTCAACATCCTGTCCTTAGACCCTCTCATCGGATAAGGAACAACTCCCTAAAAAATCCCTCTAACAAGGGGAAAAAATATGAAGAAACCTCAGGGAGAGCAACAGAGGAGGATCTCTCTCCCAAGACGGACAACGTGCAATGGATGTTATGTTTACACAATTTACACAATACAACATTGAAAGAGTGTGGGTAGGGTGGAGCAGGAGATTGACAGGCGGACTGCTGCAGCATCAGCAGTAATGCGGACTTTGTACCAGACCGTTGTGGTGAAGAGGGAGCTGAGCCAGAAGGCAAAGCTCTCAATTTACCAGTCAGTCTTCCTTCCAACCCTCAGCTATGGTCATGAGCTTTGGGTGATGACCGAAAGTGTGAGATGGCAGATACAAGCGGCTGAAATGAGTTTCCTCCGCAGGGTGTCTGGGCTCAGCCTTAGAGATAGGATGAGGAGCTCGGACATCCGGAGGGCGCTCCGAGTAGAGATGCTGCTCTTTCGTGTCGAAAGGAGCCAGTTGAGGTGGTTCGGGCATCTGATTAGGATGCCTCCTGGGCGCCTTCCTTTGGAGGTTTACCTGGCACGGCCAACTGGGAGGAAACCCCGGGGTAGACCCAGAACTTGCTGGAGGGACTACATGTCCAATCTGGCCTGGGAACCCCTTGGGATCCATCAGGAGGAGCTGGAGAGTGTTGCTGGGGAGAGGGACGTCTAGAGTGCCCTACTTAGCTTGCTGCCACCACGACCCGACCCCGGAGAAGTGGCTGAAGATGAATGAATGAATGAATGAACATTGAAAAAGGATAACAGAATTATAATGGAATTATAAAAGATATGAAGAATATGATGATGAGGATGCCAAGCAGTATCCAAAATGCCTCCGGAACAGCCCAGTACCTGAGCCAAGCAACCAGCATCATCGTGTAGACAAAAAAAAAAGAGTTAGTCACACCTCTGAGTGAAAGAATGATATAACATTGACACAGGATAACTAAATTATATGGATTTATAAGATATATAAAAAGAAAATGTGATGATGGGGATGCCAAGCACTGTTCAGGTGGCATCCACCATTACCATGGAGACCTGGGAGGAGGACAGACTACATGTGCACACACATCATTCACACAGAGAAGAAAAAGGAGAAGACATGATTCAGAGAGAGAGAAAAGACATGTGAGAGAAGGGAAGTTTGCAATAATCAATAATCCATACTCTATAATCTCGTCAGCAGAACAGTGGTTGGTAAATTCATTGAGACAGAAACAAACCTGCCATGCAGTACAGGTTGTGAAGTACTCAACTTAAAGGCAACTATTTTTTCACTGCAGTTAAGCAGGCCTCTAAATTATTAATTTTAGTACAATTATCAGCCCTTATAGGCACATACACCAAGTTTCATCTGCGTAGCAATGGGAATTTATTCCATGACTGCGTATGTTTTGGCCAAGTGGCAAAATATAAAGAAAAAAGTAGAGGGCCAAGAATCAAGCCCTGAGGCACACCATATTTAACGTCAAAGAACTTTGATATATTATTATTGCAGACACAATGTGTTCTTTCAGATAAGTAGGACTTAAGCCAAGAACAAGCTATGCCAGAGACGCCAAAATTACTTTTTATTCTGTCTAATAGTATACAGTGATCAATAGTGTCAAAGGCTGAACTGAGGTCTACTAGTAAAAGCACAATGGTGGAATCAGAATCCATAGCTTGTAGAAGATCATTTACCACTCTGGTTAGAGACATTTCAGTGGAGTGACAGGTCCTGTTAGGGGCTTTATTGTAAATCTAAAACATATAAAAACGCCTAGGTGTTGTGTACATGATATGTACATTTTGTCAAATTTCTAAGCCAATTTTGCAGAGGCTCTAAAGTTTGCTGTGATACGATCTGTTTATTCTCAGTGACAGGACTTGTCTATTTTTCGTCACTCATGCTCTCAGTCGTGGTGACAAGCCCGGCATCTTGACTGATCGTCTTTCTACAGGGCTGCTTTGGTCAGTCTTGAAAAGTTAGATAGGTAAATTCATGAGGAGCTGCAAACAGGCCGGTCAATATTTTACAAGGAAGGCAGTGGGTAAGGAAGTCTTTGGAGAGGCAATAAGACTCACTGGTCCTTCTCTCCTTCACAAGCTGTTGGGGTACATTTACCATGTATGTGGCTTTTTGTTTTCTTGAAAGCATTGTGCAGTTGTTCAGTTACAATGAAATGTGTTTTCTGCATTTAACCCATCCTATTGTATAGGAGCAGTGGGCAGCTGCAACGCCCGGGGACCAACTCCAGTTCTTTGTGCTATTACCTTGGTCAGGGGCACATCAGGAGTATTAACCCTAACATGCATGTTACTGAATTCATTTCAGTAATGTTTTTTTTAAATCATTGTAACATTGACAGCACATATTATCTTTAGTGCAAACACATCTAATGAAAAGCAAAGTGTGCCGTCAAACTTTCAATATCTTGTCCACTACTGTCAGTGTTGTTTGCTGTGTCTAACAAATGCTGGAATAAGACCCGTCTCTCTCCCTGTAATGTATCACATTTCTTTTAGGCCTCTAGAAAGTCGCTGGGTCCTAGAAGGGTGCTTGTGCTCTTTTCTGTTGCATTTAACTCTGTGGTTGTCAAGAGGTTTTGGGGTTGGAGTTGTGGTTGTGGTCATCTGGTCCAAATTTAAAAACTCAGTTCCAATTCCGCTTTTCAGAACCTGAAGCGCGTGGCAGAGGTGTGGATGGATGAATATGCTGAATACATCTACCAGCGTCGTCCGGAGTACCGCCACCTGTCGGCTGGAGACATGACCGTGCAGAAGGAGCTCAGGAACAGCCTCAACTGCAAGAACTTCAAGTGGTTCATGAGTAAGGTGGCCTGGGACCTGCCCAAACACTATCCACCTGTGGAGCCGCCTGCTGCCGCATGGGGAGAGGTATGGCCAGCACACCAGGTTTTAGATTGTGTCATTTAAAAAAAAAGAGGAAAAAACAGATTTATGTCAAGTTTCTGCCTCGGTGACTGAATTTCAGAGTTAGATAAATGATTCATACAGTGAATGTGTTAGATGTGTTTCTGTTCGTACGAGTCAATGTTATTCATGTTAACATGTTAAGACATCGAAGCGGTAGGACTTCTATTTTCTGGTGTCTGTTAATGGTGTCAGTTGATACTGTTTGCAACATGGGTTCGCTAGACCCACTCATCTGGTTCTGTTGGATAGGAAGAGATTCTGCTTTTGTAAGATCTAATCTCCTTTCCAGCAGGATACCCATGACCGTTCACATCTTTCTGTATGCTTCTGCCTGTGTGTGTGTGTGTGTGTGTGTGTGTGTGTGTGTGTGTGTGTGTGTGTGTGTGTAGTTACGTAATGTGGGTAGTGGTATGTGTATGGAGAGTAAACACTTCGTGTCAGGAAGTCCCATCCGCCTGGAGAACTGCCTGAAAGGACGTGGTGAGGTGGGCTGGAGTCATGGCCAGGTGAGGGTCACTTCTTCTTCTCGTGAATGTTCGTGGTGGGTTCATGGGGGAAACAGTCTGTGGAATTTACAGCCGTCAATATTTCAACCACAAGCAGACGAAGCGGCTAATGACACGTGTCATCAGCATAACGTAGCATACGTATCATGGCCAAGACTGCATGTCATGACAAGCACGGGCAGCAGGGGGAGACAGTACTAACAGTAGATACGGGTAATCATAAAAAGTGATTGGTATTTGCAGAACAGTTCCAAAAATCACTTTTTACTTTGTCGTTGCGTTGGTCTGCTGGATGGGAGGCTGGTGGATGTTGACCCATTTGCAGAATTAAAGCTCTGCTGCCTCAATAACAGACCCAGATATGGGTTTAAATGTGGTTTTCGAACAAGAAAAGAAATCCTGTTACATCACAGAGATGTCAGTTCCCGCTGGATTACTATCAGAATTCATCTGGACCTGATGAGGAGAGAATGCAGTTCACTGCAGTGGGTCTTACTTAACAGACTTGAGACTGACAGCTGTGGCAGGTTGATACTGGATCAGGCTGACGGATGGTGTTGTAAACTGCTACCTCCCCCGCTAAAACTAATCACATACGGCTGAAGGGAGCATGTTGAGGTTTTATATACATGCAGCCAAGTCCCATCTTGAAGCCGAACCCCCTCTGTCTTGCTGTCCGGTGTTTGATGCTGGAGTCCTGCTCACAGGCTCACAGACCCGAGTCACATTTCTCTTACTTTCAACTTTTCCATACCGCACTTCACATGTGCCGGATGCCAGGACACAGATCTGGATCCTGACACTCAAAGCAGGATCCAGTTACTGTGGGGATGTTGGCTCAGCGGACCGCCAAGCCTTCTTGCTCTCAAGGCCCCGCAGGAACAGACGGACGCTTCAGAAAAAGATTCTTAAAAGTTGTGCTTTTGTTTCCTCTGTCCACCGTGACTCTTGTTGTTGGCAAAGGGCCACTTAACAACTAAGCTGCACATGAATGTCCACAGACGTGCACCCTGCAGCTTCAGTAGCTGCTCCTCGTTCCTCCGCAGCCTTGTTGTTCTGTGTGTCGTCCCGGCGACACTGGGGAGGAGGAGCTCATAGTAGAGCTGTGATGGAGTCTTCCTGCCTCTCTGTCTCCAGTTGAAACACGGGGGATCTGAGGCTTGACAGCTTAATTACCGTCATCTAAAGACGTGCTGCAGTTTAATCTCTGCCGCGGCTGCAGTGTGTGTGGCGTGCCGGAGGGGAAGTGGCGTTACAGCAGGTCTCCCAGGCCCTGCTGGCAGCCGTCCCGCTCAGGCTGTTTGATCCACTGCTGCTGGAGGACAGACAGACACGTCTCCCTCCAACCGACAGGCGTCAGGATCACTTGGACGTTGGCGAGTTTTGTCGTTTTCAGGACCGCGCCTCACTTCTTCACAACCAGAACCACTTCCAGACTAACACTTCCATCTGGAGTCACCCGCCCACTTTCTCTCTTTCTGTTTTTGTAGTTTATTCAACTTTTTCAATACAAAAGTGTAACAGACATATATTAAAATAACAACATACAGTAAAAAGACACAGAAGAAAAACAAAACAACAAGGAACCTAAAATAACAAACAAAAAAAACACACCCCACCACACCACAATATACACAGAATAACAACAGAAAACATCCCTGCTCAGTTTCTTACAAGGAGACAGCTTGTATTGTATTGTATTGTATTGTATTGTATTGTATTGTATTGTATTGTATTGTATTGTATTGTATTACCTGTATTCTGTACTGCAGTGAGGTGTGGTGAGGTCAGTAGCTGGGTAGGCAGTGAGGTGTGGTGAGGTCAGTAGCTGGGTAGGCAGTGAGGTGTGGTGAGGTCAGTGGCTGGGTAGGCAGTGAGGTGTGGTGAGGTCAGTAGCTGGGTAGGCAGTGAGGTGTGGTGAGGTCAGTAGCTGGGTAGGCAGTGAGGTGTGGTGAGGTCAGTAGCTGGGTAGGCAGTGAGGTGTGGTGAGGTCAGTAGCTGGGTAGGCAGTGAGGTGTGGTGAGGTCAGTAGCTGGGTAGGCAGTGAGGTGTGGTGAGGTCAGTGGCTGGGTAGGCAGTGAGGTGTGGTGAGGTCAGTAGCTGGGTAGGCAGTGAGGGGCGGTGAGGTCAGTAGCTGGGTAGGCAGTGTGGTGTGGTGAGGTCAGTGGCTGGGTAGGCAGTGAGGTGTGGTGAGGTCAGTAGCTGGGTAGGCAGTGAGGTGTGGTGAGGTCAGTGGCTGGGTAGGCAGTGAGGTGTGGTGAGGTCAGTAGCTGGGTAGGCAGTGAGGTGTGGTGAGGTCAGTGGCTGGGTAGGCAGTGAGGTGTGGTGAGGTCAGTAGCTGGGTAGGCAGTGAGGTGTGGTGAGGTCAGTAGCTGGGTAGGCAGTGAGGTGTGGTGAGGTCAGTAGCTGGGTAGGCAGTGAGGTGTGGTGAGGTCAGTAGCTGGGTAGGCAGTGAGGTGTGGTGAGGTCAGTGGCTGGGTAGGCAGTGAGGTGAGGTGAGGTCAGTAGCTGGGTAGGCAGTGAGGTGTGGTGAGGTCAGTAGCTGGGTAGGCAGTGAGGTGTGGTGAGGTCAGTAGCTGGGTAGGCAGTGAGGTGTGGTGAGGTCAGTAGCTGGGTAGGCAGTGAGGTGTGGTGAGGTCAGTGGCTGGGTAGGCAGTGAGGTGTGGTGAGGTCAGTAGCTGGGTAGGCAGTGAGGTGTGGTGAGGTCAGTAGCTGGGTAGGCAGTGTGGTGTGGTGAGGTCAGTGGCTGGGTAGGCAGTGAGGTGTGGTGAGGTCAGTAGCTGGGTAGGCAGTGAGGTGTGGTGAGGTCAGTGGCTGGGTAGGCAGTGAGGTGTGGTGAGGTCAGTAGCTGGGTAGGCAGTGAGGTGTGGTGAGGTCAGTGGCTGGGTAGGCAGTGAGGTGTGGTGAGGTCAGTAGCTGGGTAGGCAGTGAGGTGTGGTGAGGTCAGTAGCTGGGTAGGCAGTGAGGTGTGGTGAGGTCAGTAGCTGGGTAGGCAGTGAGGTGTGGTGAGGTCAGTAGCTGGGTAGGCAGTGAGGTGTGGTGAGGTCAGTGGCTGGGTAGGCAGTGAGGTGAGGTGAGGTCAGTAGCTGGGTAGGCAGTGAGGTGTGGTGAGGTCAGTAGCTGGGTAGGCAGTGAGGTGAGGTGAGGTCAGTAGCTGGGTAGGCAGTGAGGTGTGGTGAGGTCAGTAGCTGGGTAGGCAGTGAGGTGAGGTCAGTAGCTGGGTAGGCAGTGAGGTGTGGTGAGGTCTGTAGCTGGGTAGGCAGTGAGGTGTGGTGAGGTCTGTAGCTGGGTAGGCAGTGAGGTGTGGTGAGGTCAGTGGCTGGGTAGGCAGTGTGGTGTGGTGAGGTCAGTAGCTGGGTAGGCAGTGAGGTGTGGTGAGGTCAGTAGCTGGGTAGGTAGTGTGGTGTGGTGAGGTCAGTAGCTGGGTAGGCAGTGAGGTGTGGTGAGGTCAGTAGCTGGGTAGGTAGTGTGGTGTGGTGTTGTCAGTAGCTGGGTAGGTAGTGTGGTGTGGTGAGGTCAGTAGCTGGGTAGGCAGTGAGGTGTGGTGAGGTCAGTAGCTGGGTAGGTAGTGTGGTGTGGTGAGGTCAGTAGCTGGGTAGGTAGTGTGGTATGGTGAGGTCAGTAGCTGGGTAGGCAGTGAGGTGTGGTGAGGTCAGTAGCTGGGTAGGCAGTGAGGTGTGGTGAGGTCTGTAGCTGGGTAGGCAGTGAGGTGTGGTGAGGTCAGTAGCTGGGTAGGCAGTGAGGTGTGGTGAGGTCAGTAGCTGGGTAGGCAGTGAGGTGTGGTGAGGTCAGTAGCTGGGTAGGCAGTGAGGTGTGGTGAGGTCAGTAGCTGGGTAGGCAGTGTGGTGTGGTGAGGTCAGTAGCTGGGTAGGCAGTGAGGTGTGGTGAGGTCAGTAGCTGGGTAGGCAGTGAGGTGTGGTGAGGTCAGTAGCTGGGTAGGCAGTGAGGTGTGGTGAGGTCAGTAGCTGGGTAGGCAGTGAGGTGTGGTGAGGTCAGTAGCTGGGTAGGCAGTGAGGTGTGGTGAGGTCAGTGGCTGGGTAGGCAGTGAGGTGTGGTGAGGTCAGTAGCTGGGTAGGCAGTGAGGTGTGGTGAGGTCAGTAGCTGGGTAGGCAGTGAGGTGTGGTGAGGTCAGTAGCTGGGTAGGCAGTGAGGTGTGGTGAGGTCAGTGGCTGGGTAGGCAGTGAGGTGAGGTCAGTGGCTGGGTAGGCAGTGTGGTGTGGTGAGGTCAGTAGCTGGGTAGGCAGTGAGGTGTGGTGAGGTCAGTGGCTGGGTAGGCAGTGAGGTGTGGTGAGGTCAGTAGCTGGGTAGGCAGTGAGGTGTGGTGAGGTCAGTGGCTGGGTAGGCAGTGAGGTGAGGTGAGGTCAGTAGCTGGGTAGGCAGTGAGGTGAGGTGAGGTCAGTAGCTGGGTAGGCAGTGTGGTGTGGTGAGGTCAGTAGCTGGGTAGGCAGTGGGCATTCACACATCCAAATGACATCCTTTTGTGCTCTCTAATGTTTAATAACAATCTGATGCATCTTCAGTCTTCCAACTGCCACAGAATTCTAGAATATTGTGCCCCCCCCCCCCGGCTGAACTACATCCCAAATGAAAAACCTGAACACAAATATTGTCAAAGTATAGTATATGAAGTATTTTTTTCTTGTTTCATATGGCTTTTATAGCTGTGAGATGACTAAGTAACACCACTGCCTTCCTGAGAGCTCCCAGACCACGTGGATTTCATTGTGGTCACTACAAACAGCAGTTATAAGATACTATTTGTACATATTGTTGAAACATTACCTGAAAAGAACACAAACACACAAACACAACACGAAGACACGACACTTATGGTAAAAATATGTCATTTAATATATGTAAAATATACACATACATATATTTAAATTATGTACCATTTCAATAATTCATTGTATTATGATGTATAATAACATAATTGATAGCAGAACTGGATGAATTCATGAAAATAAAGTGGGTGTTGAGGTGACAGAACGGTGACATCATATGTATTGAGGTGACAGAACGGTGACATCATATGTATTGAGGTGACAGAACGGTGACATCATATGTATTGAGGTGACAGAATGGTGACATCATATGCACTATAGAGTAATTAAAAACACTCATT
>JAJHIY020000264.1:3955000-4015000 GCA_022114975.2 Lampris megalopsis | reverse complement strand
CTGCTGCAGCAGAACCTCCCAGACGGGCTGAGGATGACCGCTTCAGTCCACTCAATGTTTTTTAGACATAGAACCCCCCCCCCCCAACAGCAGGGTTCTCGTGTAATGCCCTCCAAATGAGATGCCCTCATCTGTAGGGAAGATTTGGGGGATAAGGAAGGTTCCACTGTGTTTATGGAAAGGGGCGTTTTGGTTGGAAGTGAACAGGAAGTGGTTTCAGCCGTCGTGCAGGACCAGCGTGTGGAGGTCTACACGCCTTATCAACACGTCCGTTGGTGGTGACGAGATTGACAGAGTTGTTCAGCCACATCATGTCCTCCTGCCTGCAGAAGTGAAGTTCTGCCCTGTGAAGACCTGAATCCAGCAGCAGCCTCTGGTCTTAGTGAAGACCTGAATCCAGCAGCAGCCTCTGGTCTTAGTGAAGACCTGAATCCAGCAGCAGCCTCTGGTCTTAGTGAAGACCTGAATCCAGCAGCAGCCTCTGGCCTCCGCTGCAGTCTGCTGGACCTTCTCACACAGTGTGTGTCCTGTTTGTTCACGTGTCCTTTCTTTTGTTTTGTTCTTCTCATCTTTTATTTTGACTGGTAATCCAGCAGACTAGGACCTCCACACTGGCATCTGGTCTGGTCCCCTGAGGTGGAACATCACGCTCCGCTGGACTCCATCTGTCAACTCGTCTCTGCTTACGAACTGTATCCCATGTACACGTCACTTTTTACATGCCGTGGTAGGATTGTTCTTCTCATGCTGCAAACCACACCAGCACCTCTGTGTGACGGAGCACGTGTGAGCAGGTGGAGGTCCTGATGCTGGTCCTGATAGTGGTCTTGATGCTGGTCCAGCTCATCAGCAACAGGGCCGGTGGTGTAAAACTCCAGTTTGAGGCGGGGTGATCAGAGCTCATTGGCTTCATAGTGTAACGTTTTCTCTCCAGCTTGTCTGGACTCGCTCTCTGATGCACTTTACTTTCTCTGTTTTCCTCTCCAACAAGCTGGCATGGCTCTACTGCCCCCTGTCTGCACAGCCCACAGCACTGACGGGGCTCCCAGACAGCAGACAGGAAACCTGCCCGGAAACACCCGAGCATTAAGTGCAAAACCGAATATCATGAGTTGATTCATCAAATCTAATTATTCGTTTTAATTAGATGTGATTATATTTTACTTTCATGCACACAACTTGCTTGCAGCCCTGCTGCCTCTCGTTAGAGGAATTGTTTGGAAGATTTTGCAGCTGTAATTCAAGATGTGAACCTGTAAACCAGTTCAGGATGAGGTTCAACAGTGAAAACTACAAGTTTGGTTTCTGTGGTGAGTTTCACTGACACACGTGTGTCAGCAGCTCCACTTCCTCTGTCAGCTGTATTGATTTATCAGCCGTACTGATTTATCAGCACTGATTCATCAGCCATACTGATTTATCAGCTGTACTGATTTAACAGTACTTATTTATCAGCCGTACTGATTCATCAGCCGTACTGATTTATCAGTTGTGATTTATCAGCTGTACTGATTTATCAGCCGTACTGATTCATCAGCTGTACTGATTTATCAGTTGTGATTTGTCAGCCGTACTGATTTATCAGCACTGATTCATCAGCCATACTGACTTATCAGCTGTACTGATTTAACAGTACTTATTTATCAGCCGTACTGATTCATCAGCTGTACTGATTTATCAGTTGTGATTTGTCAGCTGTACTGATTCATCAGCCGTACTGATTTATCAGTTGTGATTTATCAGCCATACTGATTTATCAGTTGTGATTTATCAGCCATACTGATTTATCAGTTGTGATTTGTCAGCTGTACTGATTTATCAGCACTGATTCATCAGCCATACTGATTTATCAGCTGTACTGATTTAACAGTACTTATTTATCAGCCGTACTGATTCATCAGCTGTACTGATTTATCAGTTGTGATTTGTCAGCTGTACTGATTTATCAGCCATACTGACTTATCAGTACTGATTCATCAGCTGTACTGATGTCATGTGACTCCATCCATCTTCCCTGCAGAGCATCAGTACAGTCGCCTGTGACTCAGCCAGCCAGCCAGAACACACACACACACACACACACACACACACACACACACACACACACACACACACACACACACACAAACACACATACACATAGCTCGTCCACATTAAGAGCTGTTCAACTGACGACACCTCAGAGGTCACACAAGATGTACTAACCACAAGACGTACTGATCACAAGATCTATTGATCGCAAGATGTATTGATCAGAAATCAAAGTTAAAGCTACATGAGTGACATTGTAAATCAATCTGTGTTAATGATCTGATGTGAGTCCTGTAAGTGATCAGGACTCATCAGGACTCTGATCCTCTCATGTGTGCTGGTATCGAGTCATCTTGTTTCGTCACTTTTTTGAGTTTTTAATGTCAAGTGTTTGTGTTCTTCTGGACTGTGACAGATCTTAGCAGAATTTCACCCTCATCACTATTGTTGAAGAATACACATCACTACACATCACATCACACTGCTACACATCACGTGTTGGATGCTGGACAGCATGACGAGTTGGATGCTGGACAGCATGACGTGTTGGATGCTGGACAGCATGACGAGACGGATGCTGGACAGCATGATGTGTTGGATGCTGGACAGCATCACGAGTTGGATGCTGGACAGCATGACGTGTTGGATGCTGGACAGCATGACGTGTTGGATGCTGGACAGCATGACGTGTTGGATGCTGGACAGCATCATGAGTTGGATGCTGGACAGCATGACGTGTTGGATGCTGGACAGCATCACGAGTTGGATGCTGGACAGCAACACGAGTTGGCTGCTGGACAGCATGACGTGTTGGATGCTGGACAGCATCATGAGTTGGATGCTGGACAGCATGACTTGTTGGATGCTGGACAGCATGACGTGTTGGATGCTGGACAGCATGACGTGTTGGATGCTGGACAGCATGACTTGTTGGATGCTGGACAGCATGACGTGTTGGATGCTGGACAGCATGACGAGACGGATGCTGGACAGCATGATGTGTTGGATGCTGGACAACATCATGAGTTGGATGCTGGACAGCATGACGTGTTGGATGCTGGGCAGCATCACGAGTTGGATGCTGAACAGCATGACGAGTTGGATGCTGGACAGCATGACGTGTTGGATGCATCTTGCATCTTGTGTACCTGCTCCATTTAGACCAACCAGGAGCAGTGGTGCGTTCAAGACAACGTGGAAATCCGAAGTTTCTGTGTCGGGTTAGGGGTTGTGGATGCTGTCGGGTGTCTTGCTAGTCTACCTGCGTCATGTTCCACCAGACTAAAGCCGCAGAGGTTTATTTCGGCTGGCTAGTGGATACAAGTGGCGCCCTCACATTCCCCATGTTGCTGTAATGAATTTGAAAGTTAATTCTACCAACACATCGTTACAAACTCAAACATGTGTTTAAAGTGTAAATAAAAATGCTTCCTTACTTCCCATAAACTACACATACAGCCATGTTTGTTCCACGATTTCTTGCTCTGATGTCGTCAGTGCTCAGGTCAGATAAATCAGCCCTGAACTTATCCCAGAATTCCCAGCCTGTAGGCCCGATTTGACGACCCTTTGATTCGCTTTTCACAAGTTGGAAGTCGTTTTGTCACCATGTCCAGCTTTGTCCCTTTATCCTCTATCCTGGAACCAGACCACACACTTCTGTGTTAACACATGAATAACACAACTTCTGTCACCGTCCAACCACACAACATTCATCTGATCACATCATCTG
Organism: Lampris megalopsis; assembly: GCA_022114975.2. Taxonomy (NCBI): domain Eukaryota; kingdom Metazoa; phylum Chordata; class Actinopteri; order Lampriformes; family Lampridae; genus Lampris; species Lampris megalopsis. Next base: position 4,011,237 of record JAJHIY020000264.1, on the reverse strand, counting down.
ACACATCCATCCAGGAAGACTTTCTTCCTAAAACATGCCGGTTTCTCACAGTCCAAACACAAGTTTATTAATTCATACTCATCAAACATTACAACCTTGTACATTTTTTTATTCTTTCTGTAAGTCAAGTTGTGTTGCTTAATGTTACTGTACATTAAAGGTGTGTTGAGGGTTTCACACAGGTGTGTGACTGGAGTCCAGGTGTGTTACTGGAGTGAGTCCAGGTGTGTTACTGGAGTGAGTCCAGGTGTGTGACTGGAATGAGTCCAGGTGTGTGATAAGTGAGTCCAGGTGTGTGACTGGAGTTCAGGTGTGTGACTGGAGTGAGTTCAGCTGTGAGACAGGAATCCAGGTGTGAGACTGGAGTCCAGGTGTGAGACTGGAGTCCAGGTGTGTTACTGTAGTCCAGATGAGAGGTGAAGAAGACTTGTGGTGTTCGGGTGAACGCTATACTGACTAGTAAAGTTGTTGTGACTACAGAGACTCGTATGTGTGCTGCTCACATCAGGCCAGCTCAGAGCCCCCTCCTCCAGTCTGCACATCAGGCCAGCTCAGAACCCCCTCCTCCAGTCTGCACATTAGGCCAGCTCAGAACCTCCTCCTCCAGTCTGCACATTAGGCCAGCTCAGAGCCTCCTCCTCCAGTCTGCACATCAGGCCAGCTCAGAACCCCCTCCTCCAGTCTGCACATTAGGCCAGCTCAGAACCTCCTCCTCCAGTCTGCACATTAGGCCAGCTCAGAGCCTCCTCCTCCAGTCTGCACATCAGGCCAGCTCAGAACCCCCTCCTCCAGTCTGCACATTAGGCCAGCTCAGAACCTCCTCCTCCAGTCTGCACATTAGGCCAGCTCAGAACCTCCTCCTCCAGTCTGCACATCAGGCCAGCTCAGAACCCCCTCCTCCAGTCTGCACATCAGGCCAGCTCAGAACCTCCTCCTCCAGTCTGCACATTAGGCCAGCTCAGAACCTCCTCCTCCAGTCTGCACATTAGGCCAGCTCAGAGCCTCCTCCTCCAGTCTGCACATCAGGCCAGCTCAGAACCTCCTCCTCCAGTCTGCACATTAGGCCAGCTCAGAACCTCCTCCTCCAGTCTGTACATCAGGCCAGCTCAGAACCCCCTCCTCCAGTCTGCACATCAGGCCAGCTCAGAACCTCCTCCTCCAGTCTGCACATCAGGCCAGCTCAGAACCTCCTCCTCCAGTCTGCACATTAGGCCAGCTCAGAACCCCCTCCTCCAGTCTGCACATTAGGCCAGCTCAGAACCCCCTCCTCCAGTCTGCACATTAGGCCAGCTCAGAACCTCCTCCTCCAGTCTGCACATTAGGCCAGCTCAGAACCTCCTCCTTCAGTCTGCACATCAGGCCAGCTCAGAACCCCCTCCTCCAGTCTGCACATCAGGCCAGCTCAGAACCCCCTCCTCCAGTCTGCACATCAGGCCAGCTCAGAACCCCCTCCTCCAGTCTGCACATCAGGCCAGCTCAGAACCTCCTCCTCCAGTCTGCACATCAGGCCAGCTCAGAACCCCCTCCTCCAGTCTGCACACTAGGCCAGCTCAGAACCCCCTCCTCCAGTCTGCACATCAGGCCAGCTCAGAACCTCCTCCTCCAGTCTGCACATTAGGCCAGCTCAGAGCCTCCTCCTCCAGTCTGCACATTAAGCCAGCTCAGAACCTCCTCCTCCAGTCTGCACATCAGGCCAGCTCAGAACCTCCTCCTCCAGTCTGCACATTAGGCCAGCTCAGAACCTCCTCCTCCAATCTGCACATTAGGCCAGCTCAGAACCCTCCCCCCTCCAGTCTGCACATCAGGCCAGCTCAGAACCTCCTCCTCCAGTCTGCACATTAGGCCAGCTCAGAACCTCCTCCTCCAGTCTGCACATCAGGCCAGCTCAGAACCCCCTCCTCCAGTCTGCACATCAGGCCAGCTCAGAACCCCCTCCTCCAGTCTGCACATCAGGCCAGCTCAGAACCCCCTCCTCCAGTCTGCACACCAGGCCAGCTCAGAGCCTCCTCCTCCAGTCTGCACATTAGGCCAGCTCAGAGCCTCCCCCTCCAGTCTGCACATCAGGCCAGCTCAGAACCTCCTCCTCCAGTCTGCACATCAGGCCAGCTCAGAACCCCCTCCTCCAGTCTGCACATCAGGCCAGCTCAGAGCCTCCTCCTCCAGTCTGCACATCAGGCCAGCTCAGAGCCTCCTCCTCCAGTCTGCACATCAGGCCAGCTCAGAGCCTCCTCCTCCAGTCTGCACATCAGGCCAGCTGAGAGCCTCCTCCTCCAGTCTGGCTGAGCAGCACAGCGGCTGGCGGTACACTTTAAGTACACGTGTCCAGTATTTGGGAAGTTATTGTGCACCTTCAGTACCTCCAGTGCTGTGCACAGCCAACGCTGTGCAGCAAGGCTGTTGGACGGAGAGGGGCGGTGCAGTTTTAGTAGTTGTATTAAGGTTTTTTACGGGGCTTTGTTTTCGTGTGATCTCGTGCTGGAATTAAATTGGGGAAACTTCAAGACGATGCTGGTTTTATACAAACGGAGGTTTTTACTTTGTGAGGCTGAGGGGTCCGGTCACACGACGGAGGGGAAAGTGTAGGAAAATGTACACTTGGTACCTCGTGAAATATGCGATATTTTTTCTACTGACATACGACTGGACTGTAAGGGTGTATTTACATGTGTAACACAACTGACCTGCAGTGGTGGTAGGATATTTTCTGCTGAAATTACAAAATAAAGTGGTTTCTATATTTGGATGTGGACTGGTGCTTCTTAAGAGAGAGAGAGAGAGAGAGAGAGTGATACAGTGTGTGTGTGTGTGTTTAAAGACCAAATGAAGACCACTCTGAAAAGATGCCAGATCAACCTTCTTCTCTGGAGGGACTTGCCTCCTGCCGCACCACCTGGCGCTCTCACATCTCACAGGGAGTGAAGTAGATGGAAAACCAGCGCACACAACAGCGTGTAGCAAAGCATGCGAAGAGGCCTACTCGCAAAGCTACCCCTACCCCCCCCCCCAGCACCACTCTTACATGCCCGGTCTGCAACCGCAACTGTGCAGCCAGGATCGCACTGTTCAGCCACCAAAGGACTCACAAACAGGAGAAAATGGTCATCATCGGACACGATGGACAACCAGCAAGCAAGCAAGTGTGTGTGTGTGTGTGCAGGGAGGATGTGTAAGACGGTAAGTCACATGCAGGAGTGTCAAGTCGAGTCACAGGTCAGAATCAAGTCTTCTCAGTCAAATCATTGCTTGGTTGGGGTGAAAATTCCAGTTACGCAGCTGAGTTTTCCACGTTTGATGTGGTCACAGACAGTCAGTAGTCCTGGCACGGTGAGTTGTTGTACTGTCAACACCAAAACTACACTGACATGAACAAACACTGGTTCAGCCTGCCTAACCCTTCTGTTAAATGTGTTTAACCCATGTCCACATAAATCTTTCTGATGTTGATATTTTTCTTTTCCGTGTGAACTGTGGAGGGTGGAGGGGCTCGATAAGAAGCCCTACTAAATAGACTGAACACTAACAGGACTGTGAAGGTCAGATGTGAAGGTCAGAGAAGGTTAGATGTGAAGGTCAGAGAAGGTTAGATGTGAAGGGCAGAGAAGGTCAGATGTGAAGGTCAGAGAAGGTTGGATGTGAAGGTCAGAGAAGGTTGGATGTGAAGGTCAGAGAAGGTTGGATGTGAAGGTCAGAGAAGGTCGGATGTGAAGGTCAGAGAAGGTTAGATGTGAAGGTCAGAGAAGGTTGGATGTGAAGGTCAGAGAAGGTCGGATGTGAAGGTCAGAGAAGGTCGGATGTGAAGGTCAGAGAAGGTTGGATGTGAAGGTCAGATGAGAAAGTCGGATGTGAAGGTCAGAGAAGGTCCGATGTGAAGGTCAGAGAAGGTTGGATGTGAAGGGCAGATGTGAAGGGCAGATGTGAAGGGCAGAGAAGGTCAGATGTGAAGGTCAGAGAAGGTCGGATGTGAAGGTCAGATCTGCTTTACGGCTCTGAAGTGAAAACTGAAAAATGCAACTGTTTCATAAAACATGTCAAGTCCTTGTGGCTCATCTGTCTGCAGTCCAAGTGAAATCTCAAGAGGTGACCAGCATGGTAAAGGCAAGTCTTTTATTAATTCAAGTTTATTCAAGTGTATTTGTACTTCACAAGCAGGTCCCATGGGCTTTATAATCAGTACAGTATACAACAATATAGGACATAGTTGAACCCTAGACCTGAATGAGGAAAAACTCCACAAGAAAAAGCTTACAGAAAAAAAACATGGGAGGAACGCCGGGAAGAGCAACAGGGGAGGCCTCCCTCGTCCGGGATGGACAGACATGCAACAGCTGTCAAGTGCTCAAAACACTAAATATGTAACCTGAGGGACAAATACTGTCCAGTATGTAACCTGAGGGACAAATACTGTACAGTATGTAGCCTGAGGGACAAATACTGTACAGTATGTGACCTGAGGGACAAATACTGTACAGTATGTAACCTGAGGGACAAATACTGTACAGTATGTAACCTGAGGGACAAATACTGTACAGTATGTAGCCTAAGGGACAAATACTGTACAGTATGTAGCCTGAGGAACAAATACTGTACAGTATGTATAACCTAAAGAACAAGCACAGTACAGTATGTAGCCTAAAGAAGAAATACTGTACAGTATGTAGCCTAAGGGACAAATACTGTACAGTATGTAGCCTGAGGGACAAATACTGTCCAGTATGTAGCCTGAGGGACAAATACTGTACAGTATGTAGCCTGAGGGACAAATACTGTACAGTATGTAACCTGAGGGACAAATACTGTACAGTATGTAACCTAAGGAACAAATACTGTACAGTATGTAGCCTGAGGGACAAATACTGTACAGTATGTAGCCTGAGGGACAAATACTGTACCGTATGTAGCCTGAGGAACAAATACTGTACAGTATGTAGCCTGAGGAACAAATACTGTACAGTATGTAGCCTGAGGAACAAATACTGTACAGTATGTAGCCTGAGGAACAAATACTGTATAGTGTGTAGCCTGAGGAACAAATACTGTATAGTGTGTAGCCTGAGGAACAAATACTGTACAGTATGTAGCCTGAGGAACAAATACTGTACAGTATGTAGCCTAAAGAACAAATACTGCACAGTATGTAGCCTGAGGAACAAATACTGTACAGTATGTAACCTAAAGAACAAATACTGCACAGTATGTAGCCTAAATAACAAATACTGCACAGTATGTAGCCTGAGGAACAAATACTGTACAGTATGTAGCCTAAAGAACAAATACTGTACAGTATGTAGCCTGAGGAACAAATACTGTACAGTATGTAGCCTGAGGAACAAATACTGTACAGTATGTAGCCTGAGGAACAAATACTGTACAGTATGTAACCTAAAGAACAAATACTTTACAGTATGTAACCTAAAGAACAAATACTGCACAGTATGTAGTCTGAAGAACAAATACTGTACAGTATGTAGCCTAAAGAACAAATACTGTACAGTATGTAACCTAAAGAACAAATACTGTACAGTATGTAACCTAAGGAACAAATACTGTACAGTATGTAGCCTGAGGAACAAATACTGTACAGTATGTAGCCTGAGGAACAAATACTGTACAGTATGTAACCTAAGGAACAAGCACAGTACAGTATGTAACCTAAGGAACAAATACTGTACAGTATGTAGCCTGAGGAACAAGCACAGTACAGTATGTAGCCTGAGGAACAAACACTGTACCGTATGTAGCCTGAGGGACAAATACTGCACAGTATGTAGCCTGAGGAACAAATACATACAGTATGTAGCCTGAGCAACAAATACTGTACAGTATGTATCATAAAGAACAAATACTGTACAGTATGTAGTCTGAGGAACAAATACTGTACAGTATGTAGTCTAAAGAACAAATACTGCACAGTATGTAGCCTAAGGAACAAATACTGTACAGTATGTAGCCTGAGGAACAAATACTGTACAGTATGTAGCCTGAGGAACAAATACTGTACAGTATGTAGCCTGAGGAACAAATACTGTACAGTATGTAGCCTGAGGAACAAATACTGTACAGTATGTAGCCTAAATAACAAATACTGCACAGTATGTAGCCTGAGGAACAAATACTGTACAGTATGTAGCCTGAGGAACAAATACTGCACAGTATGTAGCCTGAGGAACAAATACTGCACAGTATGTAGCCTGAGGAACAAATACTGTACAGTATGTAACCTAAAGAACAAATACTGTACAGTATGTAGCCTAAGGAACAAGTACAGTACAGCATGTAACCTAAGGAACAAGTACAGTACAGCATGTAACCTAAGGAACAAGTACAGTACAGTATATAGCCTAAGGAACAAATACTGTACAGTATGTAGCCTAAGGAACAAATACTGTACAGTATGTAGCCTAAGGAACAAATACTGTACAGTATGTAGCCTGAGGAACAAATACTGTATAGTGTGTAGCCTGAGGAACAAATACTGTACAGTATGTAGTCTAAAGAACAAATACTGTACAGTATGTAGCCTGAGGAACAAATACTGCACAGTATGTCGCCTAAGGAACAAACACTGTACAGTATGTAGCCTGAAGAACAAATACTGTACCGTATGTAACCTAAGGAACAAGCACAGTACAGTATGTAACCTAAGGAACAAATACTGTACAGTATGTAGCCTGAGGAACAAATACTGCACAGTATGTAGCCTAAGGAACAAATACTGTACAGCATGTAGCCTAAAGAACAAATACTGTACAGTATGTAGCCTGAGGAACAAATACTGTACAGTATGTAGCCTAAGGAACAAATACTGTACAGTATGTAGCCTAAGGAACAAATACTGTACAGTATGTAGCCTGAGGAACAAATACTGTACAGTATGTAGCCTGAGGAACAAATACTGTACAGTATGTAGCCTGAGGAACAAATACTGCACAGTATGTAGCCTGAGGAACAAATACTGCACAGTATGTAGCCTGAGGAACAAATACTGTACAGTATGTAGCCTGAGGAACAAATACTGTATAGTATGTAGCCTGAGGAACAAATACTGTACAGTATGTAGCCTGAGGAACAAATACTGTACAGTATGTAACCTAAAGAACAAATACTGTACAGTATGTAACCTAAGGAACAAATACTGCACAGTATGTAACCTAAAGAACAAATACTGTACAGTATGTAGCCTGAGGAACAAATACTGTACAGTATGTAGCCTGAGGAACAAATACTGTACAGTATGTAGCCTGAGGAACAAATACAGTACCGTATGTAGTCTGAGGAACAAATACTGTACAGTATGTAGCCTGAGGAACAAATACTGTACAGTATGTAGCCTGAGGAACAAATACTATATAGCATGTAGCCTAAGGAACAAATACTGTACAGTATGTAGCCTAAGGAACAAATACTGTACAGTATGTAGCCTGAGGAACAAATACTGTATAGTGTGTAGCCTGAGGAACAAATACTGTACAGTATGTAACCTAAAGAACAAATACTGTACAGTATGTAGCCTAAGGAACAAATACTGTACAGTATGTAGCCTGAGGAACAAATACTGTACAGTATGTAGCCTAAGGAACAAATACTGTACAGTATGTAGCCTGAGGAACAAATACTGTACAGTATGTAGCCTAAGGAACAAATACTGTACAGTATGTAGCCTGAGGAACAAATACTGTACAGTATGTAGCCTGAGGAACAAATACTATATAGCATGTAGCCTAAGGAACAAATACTGTACAGTATGTAGCCTAAGGAACAAATACTGTACAGTATGTAGCCTAAAGAACAAATACTGTACAGTATGTAACCTAAAGAACAAATACTGTACAGTATGTAACCTAAGGAACAAATACTGTACAGTAAGTAACCTAACGAACAAATACTGTACAGCATGTAGCCTAAGGAACAAATACTGTACAGTATGTAGCCTGAGGAACAAATACTGTACCGTATGTAGTCTGGGGAACAAATACCGTACCGTATGTAACCTGAGGAACAAATACTGTATAGTATGTAGCCTGAGGAACAAATACTGTACAGTATGTAACCTAAAGAACAAATACTGTACAGTATGTAACCTAAGGAACAAATACTGCACAGTATGTAACCTAAAGAACAAATACTGTACAGTATGTAGCCTGAGGAACAAATACTGTACAGTATGTAGCCTGAGGAACAAATACTGTACAGTATGTAGCCTGAGGAACAAATACTGTACAGTATGTAGTCTGAGGAACAAATACTGTACAGTATGTCGCCTAAGGAACAAACACTGTACAGTATGTAGCCTGAGGAACAAATACTATATAGCATGTAGCCTAAGGAACAAATACATACAGTACGTAGCCTGAGCAACAAATACTGTACAGTATGTATCATAAAGAACAAATACTGTACAGTATGTAACCTAAGGAACAAATACTGTACATATGTAGCCTAAGGAACAATCCTTTGCTTTTATTGCCATCTAGTGGTTACAGGTGGTATTGCTACGTGAGGTGACCAGTAAAAACAACAAAAAAACCAGTTGTACAATGCAATGTGACAATGCTGACTTAGGTTAATTCACTCATTAAACGCGTCGCCATCATCGCAACCATTGCTCCCCGACAGATTCTGCAGGAGCTGCCATGGCAACACCCTGTTCTGCCAGTTGTAAGTAAGACTTGAGATAGAGCCAGGCCTGGAACACCCAGGTCATTCTCAAGGCGGACCAAAAGCACGCCATGATCAATGGCGTCACAAGCTGCACTCAAATGAAGTAACAGTGGCACTGACGTGGAATCGGAGTCAGAACCAGAATCAGAATACTTTATTCATCCCCGAGGCAAAATTGGGTTTTGGAACTAACAAAATACAAGATAACAAGAAAATAGAAACAAATAGAAATAGAAGATAGAATAAGAAGTGGAAATAAGAACAAACTATATCAACACGTGCATATACGCTATCTCTACTGCACTAACAGACACCAACAGGGTAGAACAAGTGGGAGGGCTGGTCTGATGACTACTGACTGACTCCACGTGTCTGACCCTCTGAGGGAGGAGGTGTAAAGTTGGATGGCCACAGGCAGGAATAACCTCCTGTGGCACTCTGTGGGGCTTTCCAGCAGAATGACGCTATCGCTAAAAGTCCTCCTGTGCCCAACCAGCACATCATGGAGTGGGTGGGAGACATTGTCCATGATGGCACATGACGTCAACAGTGTCCTCCTCTCAGAAACCGCCACCAGAGTGTCCAGCTCCAGCCCCACAAGGTCACCGGCCTTGCGGATCAGTTTATTGAGCCTGTTAGCATCCGCTACCCTCAACTGCTGCACCAACACACAACAGTAAACAGCAGAGCACTGGCCACCACAGACCCACACCACATCCTGAGCATTGTCTGGCAGATGTTGAAGGACCTCAGCCTCCTCAAACAGTAGAGACCGCTCTGTCCCTTCTTGTAGAGGGCATCAGTGTTCTTGGCCCAGTCCAGTTTACTGTCTATATACACCCCCAGCTACTTGTAGTATTCCACAGTGTCCCAGTGGAATTGGAATCCATAGCAACAAAAAGACTCTAAACGCGGATTAAAGTGGTTCCGAGAGACTGTTGGTGGAATGAGAGGCCGGAAGTGGGTCAGCTGCAACTCTTTCCAACGTTTCAGAAGTAAAGGGGGGGGGGTTGGAGGTTGGTCTATAGTTATTGAGAACCCTAGGACAAAGATGCGGTTTCTTCAAGAGAGGTTTTTACTACGGCAGTTTTAGAAGTAGTAGGAACACTGCCAGAGGCAAGACATGAATTTATAACATTTAGTAAGGGGGCTCCGGGAACCGCCCAGCTTCCTTAAAAAGTACTGAATAAAAATTAGTTTAGGGGTGTGCACGCTTACACAACCATGTTATGTATATTTTTTCCCTTAAAGGTTGGTTTGTTTTTCACTTGAATTTTATGGCTTGCAACTTCACATGAACGGTGGAAAGGTGAAAAGTTCTGTCATGATTTATCTTGGTGTCCTTTATTACATCACAAAACCTGCGGTTTTAACGGGTGTGTAGTAGGCGGTTTTGGTTCCACTGTATATCTACTGAAGGTGTGTGCCATGCTATGGGTCCTATGCTACACATCACATGGCACAGCACACACAGCTGGAACACGTAGCTGGAACACACAGCTGGAACACAGCTGGAACACATAGCTGGAGCAAAACTGGAATACATAGCTGGAACACATAGCTGGAGCACAGCTGGAACACAACTGGAATACATAGCTGGAGCACAGCTGGAGCACATAGCTGGAACACATAACTGGAACGCATAGCTGGAGCACATAGCTGGGACATAGCTGGAGCACAGCTGGAGCACATAACTGGAACACATAACTGGAACACGTAGCTGGAACACATAACTGGAACACGTAGCTGGAACGCATAGCTGGAAGACATAGCTGGAACATCGCTGTTTCTCCTGGCCATCGTGGATGGCTGCTTCTACATGAGATCTATGGGAAGAGTCACTTTCCTAAACTTTCTAATTTATTTTCCTCGTCTACTCTTGTGGAATTGTATAACTTCAACTGTCTCTCTGACTGACGGCGCCACAACACACTTTCTCCAAACATTCATCTCATCACCATTTCCTCGCACTGCTAGCAATGGCCAACAATGATTTATTCGAAACTGAGGTGATATTGCTTTGTCAGCTCGGTCCATTTGCTCAAATATCGTGACGTGTCGTATAATGCTGGGCTTGTCCCACCGTTCCTGAGACAGACAGAGAAATCCGAGGACACACCCAGAGATCACTTTATATGTTATTGCCTCTTGGAAGACATTTCCCCGGTGATGTAAACGCCTGAACTGCAAAGTAAAAAGCCTTTTAATGTCTCTGCGCTCCATCATCTGCCTCTTTTTTATGTCAGTCCGTCAGCAGACAGTCAGTCACCATCCCAGACCAGCGAGAGCAGACACACAAGGCTATTACCTCCCACAGGCCTCCACTGAGAAGATCCATTAAGATGTTTTATTGGGTTCAGAGTGATTATAAGAAAGGCTAATCCACTTGTCTTTTTTCCCATGACCCTCTCTGTCTATGTCTCTGTCTGTGTCTCTGTCTGTCTGTCTGTCTGTCTGTCTGTCTGTCTCTCACTCTAACCAGTTGGCTGTATGAATGTCTCTTTCCTCCCCTTACTGTCCTCTCCTTATATCTCCCTCCCTCCCTCTTCCTTTTAAAAACCATTATCCTTTTCTATAGCTCTACTATAGCTGCACACTACTATGAACCCGGATGATGAAGCAGGTAAACTGCATTTGAGGTCAGCTGTCACGTGGTACTCGGCACCAAATAAAATATCGTATCAATAATAAAACCCGTTCAAAAAGACTGGTTTTCTAGAAGTCTCTCTGTCTCCCAGCCTGGCTGTTGGCCATGCGTCTCCTCTGCTACAGTACAGGCAGAGGCGGAGCCCCAAATGTTTTCTCAAGAGCCCCGAATCTTTCAGATTAGTAAAATAACTTCAACTTCGAGTCATTTCCCCCCAGTCTCCCTGACTGGACCAGCAAGTCAGTGGCGCAACAGTTCTGTTACTGGGGAAATGTCAATGCGATCTACAGGCCATCCCTAACGCTGCATCTACAGGTCATCCCAAACACTGCATCTACAGGTCATCCCTAACACCGCATCTACAGGTCATCCCTAACACTGCATCTACTGGTCATCCCTACCACTGCATCTACAGGTCATCCCAAACACTGCATCTACAGGTCATCCCTAACACTGCATCTACTGGTCATCCCTAACACCGCATCTACTGGCCATCCCTAACACCGCATCTACAGGTCATCCCTAACACCGCATCTACAGGTCATCCCTAACACTGCATCTACAGGTCATCCCTAACACTGCATCTACAGGTCATCCCTAACACTGCATCTACAGGTCATCCCTAACACTGCATCTACAGGTCATCCCTAACACTGCATCTACAGGTCATCCCTAGCACTGCATCTACAGGTCATCCCTAACACTGCATCTACAGGTCATCCCTAACACTGCATCTACAGGTCATCCCTAACACCGCATCTACAGGTCATCCCTAACACCGCATCTACAGGTCATCCCTAACACCGCATCTACAGGTCATCCCTAACACTGCATCTACAGGTCATCCCTAGCACTGCATCTACAGGTCATCCCTAACACTGCATCTACAGGTCATCCCTAACACTGCATCTACAGGTCATCCCTAACACTGCATCTACAGGTCATCCCTAACACTGCATCTACAGGTCATCCCTAACACTGCATCTACAGGTCATCCCTAACACTGCATCTACAGGTCATCCCTAACACTGCATCTACAGGTCATCCCTAACACCGCATCTACAGGTCATCCCTAACACTGCATCTACTGGCCATCCCTAACACCGCATCTACAGGTCATCCCTAACACTGCATCTACAGGTCATCCCTAACACCGCATCTACAGGTCATCCCTAACACTGCATCTACTGGCCATCCCTAACACTGCATCTACAGGTCATCCTTAACACCGCATCTACAGGTCATCCCTAACACCGCATCCACAGGTCATCCCTAACACCGCATCTACAGGTCATCCCTAACACCGCATCTACAGGTCATCCCAAACACCGCATCCACAGGTCATCCCTAACACTGCATCTACTGGCCATCCCTAACACTGCATCTACAGGTCATCCCTAACACTGCATCTACTGGCCATCCCTAACACTGCATCTACAGGTCATCCCTAACACTGCATCTACAGGTCATCCCTAACACTGCATCTACAGGTCATCCCTAACACTGCATCTACTGGTCATCCCTAACACTGCATCTACAGGTCATCCCTAACACCGCATCTACAGGTCATCCCTAACACTGCATCTACAGGTCATCCCTAACACCGCATCTACAGGTCATCCCTAACACTGCATCTACAGGTCATCCCTAACACTGCATCTACAGGTCATCCTTAACACCGCATCTACAGGTCATCCCTAACACCGCATCTACAGGTCATCCCTAACACTGCATCTACTGGCCATCCCTAACACTGCATCTACAGGTCATCCCTAACACTGCATCTACAGGTCATCCCTAACACTGCATCTACTGGCCATCCCTAACACTGCATCTACAGGTCATCCCTAACACTGCATCTACAGGTCATCCCTAACACCGCATCCACAGGTCATCCCTAACACCGCATCTACAGGTCATCCCTAACACCGCATCTACAGGTCATCCCTAACACCGCATCCACAGGTCATCCCTAACACTGCATCTACTGGCCATCCCTAACACTGCATCTACAGGTCATCCCTAACACCGCATCTACTGGCCATCCTTAACACTGCATCTAAAGGTCATCCCTAGCACTGCATCTACAGGTCATCCCCAACACCGCATCTACAGGTCATCCCTAACACTGCATCTACAGGTCATCCCTAACACCGCATCTACAGGTCATCCCTAACACTGCATCTACAGGTCATCCCTAACACTGCATCTACTGGCCATCCCTAACACTGCATCTACAGGTCATCCCTAACACCGCATCTACAGGTCATCCCTAACACCGCATCTACAGGTCATCCCTAACACTGCATCTACTGGCCATCCCTAACACCGCATCTACAGGTCATCCCTAACACTGCATCTACTGGCCATCCCTAACACTGCATCTACTGGCCATCCCTAACACTGCATCTACAGGTCATCCCTAACACCGCATCTACAACTCATCCCTAACACCGCATCTACAGGTCATCCCTAACACCGCATCTACAGGTCACCCCTAACACCGCATCTACAGGTCATCCCTAACACCGTATCTACAGGTCATCCCTAACACTGCATCTACTGGCCATCCCTAACACTGCATCTACAGGTCATCCCTAACACTGCATCTACAGGTCATCCCTAACACCGCATCTACAACTCATCCCTAACACCGCATCTACAGGTCATCCCTAACATCGCATCTACAGGTCATCCCTAACACCGCATCTACAGGTCATCCCTAACACCGCATCTACAGGTCGTCCCTTACACCGCATCTACAGGTCATCCCTAACACCGCATCTACAGGTCATCCCTAACACCGCATCTACAGGTCATCCCTAACACCGCATCTACAGGTCATCCCTAACACTGCATCTACTGGCCATCCCTAGCACCGCATCTACAGGTCATCCCTAACACCGCATCTACAGGTCATCCTTAACACTGCATCTAAAGGTCATCCCTAGCACTGCATCTACAGGTCATCCCTAACACCGCATCTACAGGTCATCCCTTACACCGCATCTACAGGTCATCCTTAACACTGCATCTACAGGTCATCCCTAACACTGCATCTACAGGTCATCCCTAACACTGCATCTACAGGTCATCCCTAACACTGCATCTACAGGTCATCCCTAACACCGCATCTACAACTCATCCCTAACACCGCATCTACAGGTCATCCCTAACATCGCATCTACAGGTCATCCCTAGCACTGCATCTACAGGTCATCCCTAACACCGCATCTACAGGTCATCCCTTACACCGCATCTGCAGGTCATCCCTTACACCGCATCTACAGGTCATCCCTAACATCGCATCTACAGGTCATCCCTAACACCGCATCTACAGGTCATCCCTAACACCGCATCTACAGGTCATCCCTAACACCGCATCTACAGGTCATCCCTAACACCGCATCTACAGGTCATCCTTAACACTGCATCTACAGGTCATCCCTAACACCGCATCTACAGGTCATCCCTAACACCGCATCTACAGGTCATCCCTAGCACTGCATCTACAGGTCATCCCTAGCACTGCATCTACAGGTCATCCCTAACACTGCATCTACAAGTCATCCCTAACACTGCATCTGCAGGTCATCCCTAACACTGCATCTACAGCTCATCCCTAACACCGCATCTACAGGTCATCCCTAACACCGCATCTACAGGTCATCCCTAGCACCGCATCTACAGGTCATCCCTAGCACTGCATCTACAGGTCATCCCTAACACTGCATCTGCAGGTCATCCCTAACACTGCATCTACAGGTCATCCCTAACACTGCACCTGCAGGTCATCCTTAACACTGCACCTGCAGGTCATCCCTAACACTGCACCTGCAGGTCATCCCTAACACCGCATCTACAGGTCATCCCTAACACTGCATCTACAGGTCATCCCTAGCACTGCCATGCTCCAGATGTGCTCCAGATGAGATCAAACCCAGCTCACAGACGTCCCGCCCTCCGGGCAGTCAGATGAGCTGTGCTGCTGTCAGGTTTGATGTCATGTGGATGCCGCAGGCGACGTGCAGTGTTAGCAACTCTCTTCGATAATTTTACATGAAGCGTTAAAAGTCATCACTCCTATGAACAGAAACTAAACTTTTCCAAGAAACAGATGTGTTGTCATAGATTAACCCAGCCCCAGTTTTTCAGCCGGTTTTCTTTAAAGAAAGCAATTAGCTATTATCTGCGGCTCTCTCCGAGGTTACTTCCTATTCTTTCTCCCTGTTAAAGGTTTTTAGGGAGTTGTTCCTTATCCGATGTGAGGGTCTAAGGATATGATGCTGTGTTGCTGTAAAGCCCCCTGAGGCAAATTTGTAATTTGTGATATTGGGCTATACAAATAAAATTGACTTGACTGTTTGAACTGCTCATAAACTGTTGAATATGAAATCTAAAATTACATGTCAATGACATCTCAAACCTGATGTGTGGGGTACTGGGGAACTCCAGAAAATGTCAGATAAGTTGTCAGTCATGAAAAATATTGAAATTAATGTGGCCGTGAGTCCATCTCAGTTGTCAGACCTATATGCACCACACCACCACATCCCGTGGAGGTGGTGTTAGCATTGGCAATGGCGAGTTAATGTGCCATGCAGGCTTACATTTAAGACAAACTTAACTAGTCTTTCGGCCCTGTGGTGGCCTGGCGGCCTGTCCAGGGTGTCTCCCCGCCTGCCACCCAATGACTGCTGGGATACGCTCCAGCATCCCCGCCACCCTGAGAGCAGGACAAACGCTTTGGATAATGGATGGACGGATAATATATGTCAGATATTACTTGACATAAACTTTACTTTACATAGTAAATTTACATAATATGTAAAGAAATATCAGTATAATATAAAGACGAGCTGTAAAGTAAGTGTGTAATTGTTATGTGTAATATGAAGTCGACCATATAAAGTTTATATAAAGACATTCCATGAGAAAACCCTGCACTGAAGAAAGTAATCTCGCAGAGGCCCCTCAAACCTTCAGGTCTTAGTTTTTTGAGGATGTGGGAATCCACATATGGGAACATAACGGTTGTCATAATCACTTGAAAGTGAAATATTTAAAAACATAATATTGAACATTACTTTCGACTGTTTCGTCCAGAATGATCACTAATGGTGATAAATGGACATTAACGGTCATAAAATAAAAAAAATTAAAAAGTTTAATCGCCTCTGACGACTTTAGCTGTTACATCCAAGCTGCCTTTCCGTCAGTTTAATCTATGATACCACTGCTGCCTCCCCGGCTTGGCCGGAGCTGAGAGGACTTGACTAAAGGGACTCCCCGGCTGATACCACTGCTGCCTCCCCGGCTTGGCCGGAGCTGAGAGGACTTGACTAAAGGGACTCCCCAGCTGATACCACTGCTGCCTCCCCGGCGCGGCCGGAGCTGAGAGGACTTGACTAAAGGGACTCCCCGCCTGATACCACTGCTGCCTCCCCGGCGCGGCCGGAGCTGAGAGGACTTGACTAAAGGGACTCCCCGGCTGATACCACTGCTGCCTCCCCGGCGCGGCCGGAGCTGAGAGGACTTGACTAAAGGGACTCCACGCCTGATACCACTGCTGCCTCCCCGGCTTGGCCGGAGCTGAGAGGACTTGACTAAAGGGACTCCCCGGCTGATACCACTGCTGCCTCCCCGGCGCGGCCGGAGCTGAGAGGACTTGACTAAAGGGACTCCCCGTCTGATACCACTGCTGCCTCCCCGGCGCGGCCGGAGCTGAGAGGACTTGACTAAAGGGACTCCCCGGCTGATACCACTGCTGCCTCCCCGGCTTGGCCGGAGCTGAGAGGACTTGACTAAAGGGACTCCCCGGCTGATACCACTGCTGCCTCCCCGGCTTGGCCGGAGCTGAGAGGACTTGAGTAAAGGGACTCCCCGTCTGATACCACTGCTGCCTCCCCGGCGCGGCCGGAGCTGAGAGGACTTGACTAAAGGGACTCCCCAACTGAAAACGCTAATGCTGCCACCCCGGCTAGGCCGGAGCTGAGAGGACTTGACTAAAGGGACTCCCCGTCTGATACCACTGCTGCCTCCCCGGCGCGGCCGGAGCTGACAGGACTTGACTAAAGGGACTCCCCGACTGAAAACACTAATGCTGCCACCCCGGCTAGGCCGGAGCTGAGAGGACTTGACTAAAGGGACTCCCCGCCTGATACCACTGCTGCCTCCCCGGCGCGGCCGGAGCTGAGAGGACTTGACTAAAGGGACTCCCCGGCTGATACCACTGCTGCCTCCCCGGCGCGGCCGGAGCTGAGAGGACTTGACTAAAGGGACTCCCCGACTGAAAACACTAATGCTGCCTCCCCGGCGCGGCCGGAGCTGAGAGGACTTGACTAAAGGGACTCCCCGTCTGATACCACGGCGCGGCCGGAGCTGAGAGGACTTGACTAAAGGGACTCCCCGGCTGATACCACTGCTGCCTCCCCGGCTTGGCCGGAGCTGAGAGGACTTGAGTAAAGGGACTCCCCGTCTGATACCACTGCTGCCTCCCCGGCGCGGCCGGAGCTGAGAGGACTTGACTAAAGGGACTCCCCGTCTGATACCACTGCTGCCTCCCCGGCGCGGCCGGAGCTGAGAGGACTTGACTAAAGGGACTCCCCGACTGAAAACACTAATGCCTCCCCGGCGCGGCCGGAGCTGAGAGGACTTGACTAAAGGGACTTCCCGACTGAAAACACTAATGCTGCCTCCACGGCGCGGCCGGAGCTGAGAGGACTTGACTAAAGGGACTCCCCGGCTGAAACCACTGCTGCCTCCCCGGCGCGGCCGGAGCTGAGAGGACTTGACTAAAGGGACTCCCCGACTGAAAACACTAATGCTGCCACCCCGGCTAGCGGAGCTGAGAGGACTTGACTAAAGGGACTCCCCGTCTGATACCACTGCTGCCTCCCTGGCTTGGCCGGAGCTGAGAGGACTTGACTAAAGGGACTCCCCGTCTGATACCACGGCGCGCCCGGAGCTGAGAGGACTTGACTAAAGGGACTCCCCGCCTGATACCACTGCTGTCACCCCGGCGCGGCCGGAGCTGAGAGGACTTGACTAAAGGGACTCCCCGCCTGATACCACTGCTGCCCCCCCGGCGCGGCCGCAGCTGAGAGGACTTGACTAAAGGGACTCCCCGGCTGAAAACACTAATGCTGCCTCCCCGGCGCGGCCGGAGCTGAGAGGACTTGACTAAAGGGACTCCCCGGCTGATACCACTGCTGCCTCCCCGGCGCGGCCGCAGCTGAGAGGACTTGACTAAAGGGACTCCCCGGCTGTCTAAATCGCAGTGGGGTGCGTCACTGAGCGTGCCGACATGGTTCAGCCGACACAGCCCGCCCAAGACTCCACGCGCTTTTCTCTGGTCGCTCCTATTTCGATCACAAGACCAAACGGGAGGATTAAGACCCCCGCTTTTATAATGGCGCTGAGTGGTTTGAAAGGACGGAATCCACTTCCATTCTAGCGAGACGTCTATACAAAGCGATTCATCCCGGAAGTGACCGGTGTAAGATTGATGTTTCTCGCAACCAATTAAAAGATTTAAACAGACGTATGAGTTCCGCCTTTGCACAAAGCGACCAATGACAGCTCCCGAACGGAACTTCCGCTATGAGAATCGCGCATGCGCAGGAAAGTGGTTGTTGCGTTGCGGCGCTGTGAAGACGTGATTTCTTGTAAAAGTTGTGTTGTTGGAGAAACGGGTCGACTCGTCGTGGAGCGGCTGTAGTGGATTAGGACGAGCGTCGTTCCGAGGGCGGGTCACGGTGTGTGAGTAAACAGCAGCTAGGACTTGTTTCTCCAGCGCGGCCACTACTCGGCGTCTGATAGCATGTTGGCTAACTGTCGTTAGCCGTCCTTATTCGGTGTGGCGGTTCAAGCGGAGCTTGGCGACTCGTGTAATAGTGAAATTAAGGCGCCGCGGACTGAAAGAAACTTGGAGGAAGTGAAGTCCTGACCGAACCGCGGGTCTTCTCCCCAGCTGATCCCTCGGCAAGTTAGCTACCCGGCTAACGGAGTGACCCGGGCTACACATCCACGTCTTCCACAAAGGGCACCGCGTGAGGAGGAGATCCGGTACCGGTGGCGTATTGCCGGAGCGGCCCGTAAACACCCGAGTCCCCAGAGCCGAACGGTGAGCCCGCCACACGACGATGAACGGCTTCAGCACGGAGGAGGACAGCCACGACGGGCCGCCTGCGCCGCCCTTCTACGGGCAGAGCTGCTGTCTGATCGAGGACGGGGAGCGCTGCGGCCGCTCGGCCGGGAACGCCTCCTTCAGCAAGAGGATCCAGAAGAGCATATCGCAGAAAAAGCTGAAGCTGGACATCGACAAAAGCGTGAGTAACCCCCAAAGCCACGTTTCACACCTGAAGTCACACACCCGATCAGCTAGTCGCCGGTCCTGTCGTCAGCTGTTCCCTTCCAAACTCTGTGCTGCTGCACCGACTGGACCTCACAATCCGCATCATCTTTACTGGCCATGTGGGTTTGCACAAACCTGGGAGTTTGACCCCGGTTTCGGGGCTCTCTCAGTGGACTTAACATAGAATAACAACGACTCACAGCCCAGTCAAAGAAAGGTGCATCAGTTCATCTGGGCACAACGTTTCTGTCAATAAACCTTGAGTCCAGATGAACCGATTCAGCTGTTTCATGCCATAAGCAGTCATCAGCTGCCAAATCATCAGCTGGCCATAATCATCAGCTGCCAAATCATCAGCTGCCAAATCATCAGCTGGCCAAATCATCAACTGGCCATAATCATCAGCTGCCAAATCATCAGCTGTCAAATCATCAGATGCAAAATTATCAGCTGGCCAAATCATCAGCTGTCAAATCATCAGCTGGCCATAATCATCAACTGCCAAATCATTAGCTGTAAAATCATTAGACGCAAAATCATCAGCTGGCCAAATCATCAGCTGGCCAAATCATCAGCTGGCCAAATCATCAGCTGTCAAATCATCAGATGCAAAATCATCAGCTTGTCCAATCATCAGCTGGGCAAATCATCAGCTGGCCAAATCATCAGCTGTCAAATCATCAGATGCAAAGTCATCAGCTTGTCAAATCATCAGCTGCAAAATCATCAGCTGGTCAAATCATCAGCTGGCCAAATCATCAGCTGGCCATAATCATCAGCTGTCAAATCATCAGCTGTCAAATCATCAGACACAAAATCATCAGCTGCCAAATCATCAGCTGTCAAATCAATAGATGCAAAATCATCAGCTTGTCAAATCATCAGCTTCAAAATCATCAGCTGGTCAAATCATCAGCTGTCAAATAATCTCATACACAGCACAGGAGAGGAAGAAACATAAACAAGAAAGAAAGAAAGTGAAACAAACAAACATAAGCAACGTCTAATAGAACTGACCCATAGTTTAGCGGAAGTGGACCCTTCATATGCTGGTTCCCCAACACCTGAACTTTATAAGAAAAAAATTACTGTTACAAACAGAATTTGACAATCTCTCCTTTAAACAAACAGAACAGCTACACCGATCTGCACCTGAGAGTCAGTATCATGTTTACTGGCCATGTAGGTTTGCACAAACTTGGGAGTTTGACCCCGGTTTCGTGGCTCTCTCAGTGGACTTAAGATAGAATAACAACTACAACTGTAGTTAGATTCACATTTACCCAGTCAGCAGACGCTTTATCCTAAGCGACTTACAACCCAGTCAAAGACAGTTGAATCAGTTCATCTGGACACAACGTTTACTGACAGATAAACATACTACTACCACTACTACTACTACTATTTCCCGGCTGCTCCCATTAGGGGTCACCACAGCGGATCATCCGTTTCCATCTCTTCCTGTCTTCTGCATCTTCCTCTGTCACACCAGCCACCTG
The DNA here is from genome assembly GCA_022114975.2 of Lampris megalopsis. Taxonomy (NCBI): domain Eukaryota; kingdom Metazoa; phylum Chordata; class Actinopteri; order Lampriformes; family Lampridae; genus Lampris; species Lampris megalopsis. The sequence goes on along the minus strand of JAJHIY020000264.1, from coordinate 3,990,077 downwards.
CCTGTCCTCCCTCACCACATCCATAAACCTCCTCTTTGGCCTTCCTCTTCTCCTCTTCCCTGGCAGCTCCATATTCAGCATCCTTCTCCCAATATACCCAGCATCTCTCCTCCACACATGTCCAAACCATCTCAGATCTTGTCTCTCTTGCTTTGTCTCCAAACCGTCCAACCTGAGCTGTCCCTCTAATATACTCGTTACTAATCCTGTCCTTCTTCATCACTCCCAATGAAAATCTTATCATCTTCATCTCTGCCACCTCCAGCTCCACCTCCTGTCTTTTCGTTGTGTCCAGATGAACTGATTCAACTGTATTTGATTTTCTTACCTGGATTGTTGAGCATGCATAAAGACAACTTACAACCTAGTACCATATCTTACCAGCAGAATCATAAAACATTGAAAGTATTTACAGCCCAGAGTGCGTGGTCATGTCAAGTTAAGGTTCTGTAAGTGTGTCTCGTCATCAGTTGTGAATGATCACCAAATCAAGTTACCAAGTAGATGGACAATGAAATGACGAACATCAGTATAACAGACGTCTAACAGCCAAGAGTGCATATCACGTCGAGCGCAGGTAGTGGACGGGCACAGTAACGAACAGCAGGCACCGGGGATAGTAGCAAGCAGGGCTGGAGCGGGACCCATGTTCAGCCCGGGACTTCCATGCATCAGACCAGCCCACATTGAATGGAGGGTCTTTTGAAATATGTTTTCCATTTTATTAATCATTATTAATCAAGTTTTGTTTTTTTAATCTTAGTCAACATGGGTAAAGTAAAGCCAAGTCATTAGGTAATGGATATACAAAAAAGTATGTGTCCCTCTGCTTTGTCAAATTCTTCTGATAAATATGATAAATAAGTGTGCCTCTGTTCTCAAGCTCTTTTTCCGTGCAGATGAACATGGCCTCGTTAGGCTTGAATCGTGGTTTATACTGTACCATCTAGGCTGAGACTGGGAGGTTCCACTGGGATTTTTTTCCCCATCGTAGCCACCCATTGAAGAATATACACCGACCAGCCAAAACATTAAAACCACCAGCCTAACTTTGTGTAGGTCCCCCTCATTCTGCCAAAAAAGCTCTGACATGTTGAGGCATGGACTCCACAAGATCTCTGAAGGTGTCCCCTGGTATCTGGCACCAAGATCCGGCAGCAAATCCTTGAAGTCCTGTAAGTTGTGGGCCGGGGTCTCCATGGATTGGACTTGTTTTTCCAGCAGATCCCGTAAGTGCTTGATCGGATTGAGAGATCTGGGGAATTTTGAGGCCAAGGCAACACCTTGAACCCTTCATCATGTTCCCTATCATTCCTGAACGATGTGTGCAGTGTGGCAGGCCGTATTATCCTGCTGAAATAGATCACTGCCATCAGGGAATACCGTTGCCATGAAGGGGTGTACCTGGTCTGCAGCAATGTTTAGGTAGGTGGCACGTGTCAAAGTAACATCCACATGAATGCCAGGACCCAAGGTTTCCCAGTATGACATTGTCCAGGGCATCACACCGGCTTGCCTTCTTCCCATAGTGCATCCTGGTGCCATCACCTCCCCAGGTAAACGACACACACATGCCCGGTCGTCCACATGGTGTAAAAGAAAAATGTGGTTCATCAGACCAGGCCACCGTCTTCCACTGCTACATGGTCCAGTTCTGACACTCACGTGCCCATTGTAGGTGCTTTCAGCGGTGGACAGTGGTCATCTGGGCACTCTGACCAGTCTGCGATGCACTGTGTGTCCTGACACCTGTCTGTCATAACCAGCATTCACTTTTTCAGCAGTTTGAGCTCAGCAGCTCTTCTGTGGGGTCGGACCAGATGGGCTAGCTTTTGCTCCGCACACGCATCATTGAGCCTTGGGCACCCATGATCCTGTCACCTCTTCACCAGTTGTCCTTCCTTGGACCACTTCTAGTAGGTACTGACCACTGCATACCAGGAGCACCCCACAAGACCTGCTGTTTTGGAGATGCTCTGACCCAGTTGTCTAGTAAGCACAATTTGGCCTTTAAAATTGCTCAGAGCCTAATGCTTACCCATTTGTCCTGCTTCCAGCGCATCAACTTCAAAAACGGACTGTTCTCTTGGTACCTAATATATCCCACCCCTTGACAGGTGCTGCCATTTTAACAAGATGTCACTGTTATTCGCTGACCTGTCAGTGGTTTTAATGTTTTGGCTGATGGGTGTATCGTCAGTATATATGGCCTAACTGAATTGTGTATGTTCATAATCTTTGAAGAAGGGAAAAATTGTTCCATTCTTTTCGTATTACAACCAATATAGGTAAATGAATTATGTGACGACTCAAGTTTATGTATTTGGCAACACTGACAGTTCCTGGCGTTCTAGGCTATGCCAGTGCTAGGTGTGTTACCACGCTCACTGACGGGCATCATCATATAGGCCTAGTGTTGAATCTGCACCGGAAGTCACCGGCTGTGAGCTTGTTTGGGTTGCAAATAAATCAGTAAGCTTGGCACGTTTGCTGCCGCTGTCTTCCAAAGCCTTCCTTTTCTTAATCCGTACGTCGTCTGCCCTGATGCCCTGTCTCTGCCTTTGGGATTTGGGAAGTGTTCGGTATGAAGAGGGCTTTGCCATGAATCAGTCTGACTTCTGCTGAGAGCCCCTTTAAGGAATAAGATAGGCTGGAGAAAGAAAGGGTTTTAGGCCTTTTGTGAGTGAAATGAGCGAGTCAGTAGCTGTAATGGAGAACGGGAGTTTGTTGCACAATTTTGAGGCCAGGTGAGAGAAAAGCTTCGGCTGTTGAACTTGTCATTTTTGGAGTAGGCATACATTGCTGCCAGATGGGCTTGCAGCTAAGTTGGTGTGGTTGAATGGCCAGGAACAGCAGCAAGGGCATTGAACTTTCTGCTTGCAGCAAGTGGAGCCAGTATAATCAGTGGCTCACCCATCCACCCACAGAGAGCTGCACAAGACATTCTTACTGCTGCTTTTCATCCCAGTTCTAGCATAACAAATCTCATTTTCCTAAAGATGATTTGCTACTTTAGTGCCGGTAGATCAGGTTAACGTCGTCTTTATTCCATGTGTAATCAATGGACTAGGAGAATGTGGGGACGCTGACTGTAGCTTCATGACCAGGTCATTATAACTTGTCCATATCAGAAGGAAAGGAAGTGGTCTCATTTGTCCACAGGCCTCTACTTCACCAACCACTGTGGTTCATTCTCCTGACAAGTAAGTATTAACCTTCGGTCAGTGTCGGCTGAGCCGCCGTCGTGGCTGGTAATGGGGCAGAGCTTGGACCTGGCCGGTAGCTGCGTGTTCCTGCTAAATGAGGACACGTTCAAAAGCACAACCTAAACGAGGTGTTAAGTTTGTCCTTATCGTCAGGAAAACGACACAGGGTTATATTACACTGTAGAAAGCAGTGGTCCCTTTTAATACCGTTTTAGCAGACGGTGAACTGTATGGTGGTGGGCTTGTACATGTAAGAGGATGTCCAACAAGACCAATGTTTTTAGATGGGGAGGAACCTGCAGACTTGGAAAGAACCTTGCTCTTTCACAAACTTAGACTTAGCTAGGGAATAAGAAAGATTTGTACCTGCCGCCTTGGGTCAATGTCTGCTCAAAGTGCAGCCTTTGCTAGTCCCTCACGTCTGTGACACTGTGTCCTTCTTGTTTAGTATTACCAAAATGCTGTGAATGCCATCCATCCATCCATTATCCAAGCCGCTTATCCCAACCGGGCTCACGGCATGCTGGAGCCTATCCCAGCAGTCATTGGGCGGTAGGCAGGGAGACACCCTGGACAGGCTGCCCGTCCATCACAGGGCCCACACACACACACACACATTCATGCATACCCTGGGACAATTTAGTACGGTGATTCACCTGACCTACATGTCTTTGGACTGTGGGAGGAAACCGGAGCCCCCGGAGGACACAGGCACAGGGAGAACATGCAAACTCCACACAGAGGATGACCCGGGACGACCCCCAAAGTTGGACTACCCCGCGGCTCGAACCCAGGACCTTCCTGCTGTGAGGCGACCGCGCTATCCACTGCGCCACCGTGCCGACCCTGCTGTGAATTCATTACAAAGAAATAAACATCAGCCACAGGTCAAGTGGTACACAGCTGTCAGAACAAGAGACTGGTCATTGCTGACTTTGACTCAACACTGTCAAGGCTGTATTTGTTATACCAACATGAAAGCGTGTATTACCGCCCCGCGCTCCCATTTGGAAACTTGTTTATAACGTCACATTGAGGGAACTGCACTCTTAGTTGTGGTGTTTGCAAAATGTGAGATTCATGATAGATAGATAAATTATTGAACCTGAGGGAAATTGAAGCGTTATTACAGTTTGCATAATCCGAAAGCACACAATATCAAAAATGCACACAATAGCAAGAATATAAAGCAACTATAGAGACTATACAAACTATAAAGAACTGAACTGAAGTACTCGGTGCTTGTAAGATAAAATGAAATAAAATAACGAGAGGTGTATATTTATGTATAGAAGCAGGGTGGATCAAGAGCATTGGTAGAAAAATGCCGGCAGCCATACCAACATGTACCCTGGCTCTGCCAAATGACAGAAGCTAAGCAGGTGTGGGCTTGGCTAGTACTTGGATGGGAGACCTCCTGGGAAAACTTGAGTTGCTGCCGGAAGTGGTTTTGGTGGGCCAGTAGGGGGCAGTCTTCCCTCTGGTCCTAATAAAAACAACAAATATCAAATCCCAATGCCCCAGTGCAGTGACGGGGACACTGTGCTGTAGGAGATGCCGTCCTTCAGATGAGACGGTAAACCGAGGTCCTGACTCACTGTGGTCACTAAAGATCCCATGGCACTTATCACAGAGTAGGGGGTTCCCGGTGTCCTGGCACCATTCCCAACCTGGCTCTCTCCATCTGCCCACCTCATCACCCCCCATGTAACTGGCTCAATGGTTTCTCCCTGTCCTCCTCAAGCTGATGTGTTCAGCGTTCTGGTGCAAAATGGCTGCCGTGCATCACCCAGGTGGTGCTACACATTGGTGGTGGTTGAAGTGAGTTACCCCCTTCAATGTGAAGCACTTTGGGTGTCTAGAAAAGCCTCATATAAATGTTATTATTTATCTATATTATTATAAAAAAATAGCAGCTTTGCATCAAGACAGTGTGTTTAAAAAGTGGCAGTTTTGAGGTTGGTTCCGTCAGCGGCTGATGACGTAATAGAAAACTGTTGTGCCAGTTAATTTTGAAAAAGCACCAGCCAACGGGTAAATGCCAACTCGGCCATCCAACCAATGGGGAAACTCAGTCATGGACCACCACATGTGTAGGGCTGGCCCCACTGTGGAGGTCCAGTCAGAAAAGGTGCAACAGCATCATGCTCACATGGCCAGGTACTGCACAGGGACAGTTATTAGTTATTCCAGAGCTGTCGTGTATTGCATATTCCTGGATTTGCAGTGCCCAATAAGGAAGACCAGGAAACCCCTCCTAGTGGTGAAAGTACCACCGTGACAGGTCTAGTGTACGTTGTCCTTCTTCCGACACTGTGGGCTCTTCTTCCTCCTCCACATGTAGTTTGATAACAGGGATTGTGGGAGTGAGCCTCTCAAACCTTCGTACTGTCACTGTCACCACAAGCCGTGACCCTCCCAGCAGACAAGTAACTCCGCTTTGTGTTGCAGGTGCGACATCTCTACATCTGTGACTTCCATAAGAACTTCATCCAGAGTGTTCGCAACAAGAGGAAGAGGAAGACTAGTGATGATGGTGGGGAATCCCCTGACCATGATGTGGAGGTTCCTGAGGTGAGTTTGGTCACAGCACATGGATGATTAACATATGTTAAGCGACAAAGTGGTTTCATGGAAGTTTAAAATGACAAACGGCTCTTCTGTTGAGACATTGTAAAAGCCTGTGTGTGTTGAAGGCCTTCAGGTACAGGATGTGTGTCTGGTCTACTGGGATATGTAGCGTTTAGATGGACTCAGTACAGGATGTGTGTCTGATCTACTGGGATATGTAGCATTCAAATGGACTCAGTACAGGATGTGTGTCTGGTCTACTGGGATATGTAACATTCAGATGGACTCAGTACAGGATGTGTGTCTGGTCTACTGGGATATGTAGCATTCAGATGGACTCAGTACAGGATGTGTGTCTGGTCTACTGGGATATGTAGCGTTTAGATGGACTCAGTACAGGATGTGTGTCTGGTCTACTGGGATATGTAGCATTCAGATGGACTCAGTACAGGATGTGTGTCTGGTCTACTGGGATATGTAACATTCAGATGGACTCAGTACAGGATGTGTCTCTGGTCTACTGGGATATGTAGCGTTTAGATGGACTCAGTACAGGATGTGTGTCTGGTCTACTGGGATATGTAGCATTCAGATGGACTCAGCACAGGATCTGTGTCTGGTCTGCTGGGATATGTAACATTCAGATGGACTCAGTACAGGATGTGTCTCTGGTCTACTGGGATATGTAGCGTTTAGATGGACTCAGTACAGGATGTGTGTCTGGTCTACTGGGATATGTAGCATTCAGATGGACTCAGCACAGGATCTGTGTCTGGTCTGCTGGGATATGTAACATTCAGATGGACTCAGTACAGGATGTGTCTCTGGTCTACTGGGATATGTAACATTCAGATGGACTCAGTACAGGATGTGTCTCTGGTCTACTTGGATATGTAGCATTCAAATGGACTCAGCACAGGATGTGTGTCTGGTCTGCTGGGATATGTAGTGTTCAGATGGACTCAGTACAGGATGTGTATCTGGTCTACTGGGATATGTAACATTCAGATGGACTCAGTACAGGATGTGTGTCTGGTCTACTGGGATATGTAACATTCAGATGGACTCAGTAGAGGATGTGTCTCTGGTCTACTGGGATATGTAGCGTTCAGATGGACTCAGTAGAGGATGTGTGTCTGGTCTATTGGGATATGTAACATTCAGATGGACTCAGTACAGGATGTGTGTCTGGTCTACTGGGATATGTAACATTCAGATGGACTCAGTAGAGGATGTGTCTCTGGTCTACTGGGATATGTAACATTCAGATGGACTCAGTAGAGGATGTGTCTCTGGTCTACTGGGATATGTAGCGTTCAGATGGACTCAGTAGAGGATGTGTGTCTGGTCTACTGGGATATGTAGCGTTCAGATGGACTCAGTAGAGGATCTGTGTCTGGTCTGCTGGGATATGTAACATTCAGATGGACTCAGTACAGGATGTGTCTCTGGTCTACTGGGATATGTAACATTCAGATGGACTCAGTACAGGATGTGTCTCTGGTCTACTGGGATATGTAGCATTCAAATGGACTCAGCACAGGATGTGTGTCTGGTCTGCTGGGATATGTAGTGTTCAGATGGACTCAGTACAGGATGTGTGTCTGGTCTACTGGGATATGTAACATTCTGATGGACTCAGTACAGGATGTGTGTCTGGTCTACTGGGATATGTAACATTCAGATGGACTCAGTAGAGGATGTGTCTCTGGTCTACTGGGATATGTAGCGTTCAGATGGACTCAGTAGAGGATGTGTGTCTGGTCTATTGGGATATGTAACATTCAGATGGACTCAGTAGAGGATGTGTGTCTGGTCTACTGGGATATGTAACATTCAGATGGACTCAGTAGAGGATGTGTCTCTGGTCTACTGGGATATGTAGCGTTCAGATGGACTCAGTAGAGGATGTGTGTCTGGTCTATTGGGATATGTAACATTCAAATGGACTCAGTACAGGATGTGTGTCTGGTCTATTGGGATATGTAACATTCAGATGGACTCAGTACAGGATGTGTGTCTGGTCTATTGGGATATGTAGCATTCAGATGGACTCAGTAGAGGATGTGTGTCTGGTCTGCTGGGATATGTAACATTCAGATGGACTCAGTACAGGATGTGTGTCTGGTCTATTGGGATATGTAACATTCAGATGGACTCAGTACAGGATGTGTGTCTGGTCTGCTGGGATATGTAACATTCAGATGGACTCAGTACAGGATGTGTGTCTGGTCTGCTGGGATATGTAACATTCAGATGGACTCAGTAGAGGATGTGTGTCTGGTCTACTGGGATTTGTAGCATTCAAATGGACTCAGTACAGGATGTGTGTCTGGTCTACTGGGATATGTAACATTCAGATGGACTCAGTACAGGATGTGTCTGGTCTACTGGGATATGTAGCATTCAAATAGACTCAGCACAGGATGTGTGTCTGGTCTGCTGGGATTTGTAGCATTCTGATGGACTCAGTACAGGATGTGTGTCTGGTCTACTGGGATATGTAGTGTTCAGATGGACTCAGTACAGGATGTGTGTCTGGTCTACTGGGATATGTAGCATTCGTATGGACTCAGTACAGGATGTGTGTCTGGTCTACTGGGATATGTAGCGTTCTGATGGACTCAGTAGAGGATGTGTGTCTGGTCTACTGGGATATGTAGTGTTCAGATGGACTCAGCACAGGATGTGTGTCTGGTCTGCTGGGATATGTAGCATTCTGATGGACATCTCAGTTTGTGCTGGCTCATGAAGACAATGGACTAATGGATTCAAACCGAACTGGGGTGCAACTTAAATTGATTTTCATGATCCATTAATTATATTTTCATTTGTCATTTAATACATAACATGTCAAAAATAAATGGACAACTCATCACAAGTTCCACAGTGTTGTCTTAAAACTGTTTACTAGATGTGACCAGCAGCTGTACACATCCCTACTTGGTAAATGATTCATCACTTTCCAACAGTACAGTTGATTCATTTTCTGAGTAACTGACTGATCACTGCATGTAACATTACCATGGAACGTTCCTCAAGTAAATTTCCTACCCAGAGTAAATATCCTGCCCAGAGTAAATATCCTGTGGTAGTCTACCCAGAGTAAATATCCTACCCAGAGTAAATATCCTACCCAGAGTAAATATCTATCCAGAGTAAATATCCTACCCAGAGTAAATATCTATCCAGAGTAAATATCCTACCCAGAGTAAATATCCTGCCCAGAGTAAATATCCTGTGGTAGTCTACCCAGAGTAAATATCCTACCCAGAGTAAATATCCTACCCAGAGTAAATATCTATCCAGAGTAAATAACCTACCCAGAGTAAATATCTATCCAGAGTAAATATCCTACCCAGAGTAAATATCCTGCCCAGAGTAAATATCCTGTGGTAGTCTACCCAGAGTAAATATCCTACCCAGAGTAAATATCCTACCCAGAGTAAATATCTACCCAGAGTAAATATCCTACCTAGAGTAAATATCCTACCCAGAGTAAATATCGTACCCGGAGTAAATATCCTACCCGGAGTAAATATCTACCCAGAGTAAATATCCTACCCAGAGTAAATATCCTACCCAGAGTAAATATCGTACCCAGAGTAAATATCCTACCTAGAGTAAATATCTACCCAGAGTAAATATCGTACCCGGAGTAAATATCCTACCCAGAGTAAATATCCTACCTAGAGTAAATATGCTACCTAGAGTAAATATCGTACCCGGAGTAAATATCCTACCCAGAGTAAATATCTACCCAGAGGGATGCACCCATATTGAAGTTCTGGGCCGATACCGATTCTTAAAATAACAGTTTGGCCAATAGCCGATGTGTTTTTATTTTGTGGTTTTTGTTTGCGTTGTGTGTGTGTGTGTTTATGTTGTGGGTATTTGTTTGCGTTGTGTGTGTGTGTTTATGTTGTGGGTATTTGTTTGCATTGTGTGTGTGTGTGTGTTTATGTTGTGGGTATTTGTTTGCATTGTGTGTGTGTGTGTGTTTATGTTGTGGGTATTTGTTTGTGTTGTGTGTGTGTGTTTATGTTGTGGGTATTTGTTTGCGTTGTGTGTGTGTGTGTGTGTTTATGTTGTGGGTATTTGTTTGCGTTGTGTGTGTGTTTATGTTGTGGGTATTTGTTTGCGTTGTGTGTGTGTGTGTTCATGTTGTGGGTATTTGTTTGCGTTGTGTGTGGCTGATCTCCCTCCGGGATAGTGAACTGCTCCCACACGGCCGACATTTTCTCTCACTTTTATTTGAAAACGAGCCACTGGTGTGCACGGCAGCCGTTGCCCCGTTACGTCATGCCAGAGTGGTGTCCAGCAGTGTGGGTGGTGTCCAGCAGTGTGGGCGATGTCCAGCAGTGTGGGTGATGTCCAGCAGTGTGGGTGGTGTCCAGCAGTGTGGGTGATGTCCAGCAGTGTGGGCGCTGTCCAGCAGTGTGGATGGTGTCCAGCAGTGTGGGCGCTGTCCAGCAGTGTGGGTGATGTCCAGCAGTGTGGGTGGTGTCCAGCAGTGTGGGTGATGTCCAGCAGTGTTGGTGGTGTCCAGCAGTGTGGGTGGTGTCCAGCAGTGTGGGCGGTGTCCAGCAGTGTGGGCGGTGTCCAGCAGTGGCTGTTATGGGTGGTGTTATAGTACCACTTACTGGATCTTCTCCGAGCCTGCAGCTGGGTGGGCTACTGTTGTGCGAGTCAGACTGCAGCTGATGCAACACGGGCATCCGGATAGTGTAGTGGTCTATTCTGTTGCCTACCAACACAGGGATCGCCAGTTCGAATCCCCGTGTTACCTCCGGCTTGGTCAGGCGACCAACGAAGCCGGATGTGGGCATGTGTCCTGGTCGCTGCACTAGCGCCTCCTCTGGTCAGTCAGGGTGCCTGTTCAGGGGGGAGGGGGAACTGGGGGGGGGAATAGCGTGATCCTCCCACGCGCTATGTCCCCCTGGTGAAACTCCTCACTGTCAGGTGAAAAGAAGCGGCTGGTGACTCCACATGTATGGGAGAAGGCATGTGGTAGTCTGCAGCCCTCCCCGGATCAGCAGAGGGGGTGGAGCAGAGACCGGGACGGCTCGGAAGACTGGGGTAATTGACCAAGTACAATTGGGGAGAAAGGGGGGGGGGTTAAAGCAAAATTATGTGACACAACTTATAAACATCGCCCACTGCCATCAGTGGATGTCATCTTACTAGCGGATGGGCTGATGGCAGTCAGCAGCGTGGATATCGGATATCAGCCCATGCTGATGTATGGCGGTGTGTCCCTATTAATGGCATTGGCTGGTTTTACTCATATTAAAGTTGTTGGTTTTTAAAAATGTGTCCACCACTTTATTATTCTCAGAACCTGATGGTTTTGGACATGGTCCATCTGTCCAGTTTTGGGGGTTTGATATTTTATAATTGCATTTCTGAAGTGATTTTATTGGTTCTTTGTGTGTGTGTGTGTGTGTGTGTGTGTGTGTGTGTGTGTGTGTGTGTTCAGGTGGACCTGTTCCAGCTGCAGGTGAACACACTTAGACGTTATAAGAGACACTACAAGCTGCAGACGAGGCCCGGCCTAAACAAGGCCCAGCTGGCGGAGGTAAGCACACGGTCACATGTCTTGTTTGTTCATCTAATGTGTGGTCGGTGTGTTCCTTCACCATCATGCACTGTGTCAGGACCTGTTGTCTTTATGTTTCTTACTGTATATTGTGAAAGACTTAAAGCTGAAATTGTGTCTCTGTAATGTGGTTTAATGTTGTTTGCATGACGTTTGTCATCCTTGGAAGAGTGGCCACAGGCCTGTAGATGGTGTAAACTGTGGAGTCCTGGCCTGTAGATGGTGGCGACTTTGAAGTCCTGGTCTGTAGATGGTGTAGACTGTGGAGTCCTGGTCTGTAGATGCTGTAGACTGTGGAGTCCTGGCCTGTAGATGGTGTAGACTGAGGAGTCCTGGTCTGTAGATGGTGTAGACTGTGGAGTCCTGGTCTGTAGATGGTGTAGACTGTGGAGTCCTGGTCTGTAGATGGTGTAGACTGAGGAGTCCTGGTCTGTAGATGGTGTAGACTGTGGAGTCCTGGTCTGACGTGTTAGCTCTTCTTTGGTGTGTCCTCTTGGCCAGCGTCTGTTTAGTTTCCCCAAAGTACAAGTCACGGCAATCCTCCTGGTACTTAACAGCTACACTATATTGCTCTGTTTGTGTCGGGGGACCTGATCCTTGGGGTGGACCAACTTCTGGCTCGTGTGTTTTGGGGCTTGAAAGCAACTGAGACGCTGTGTTTGGAAGATACGTGTCACAACTGTCTGACACTCCCACCACATACAGAATCACCACTGGTTTGCACTTAGACAGCTGTTGTCCTTCTCCTCTCTTGTATCAGCTGGTGCACTGTTTGGGGTCTTCCTGGCTTTGACAAACGCCCAGTTAGGATAACCACACTTATCCAGGGCCTGTTTAATGTGGGATTTCTCCTCTTCTCCGGCCACTGTGTCGGTGGGGATGTTGTCAGCTTAGTGGTCCAGCGTTCTGATGACTCCTAGTTTGTGCTCCAGTGGATGATGAGAGTCAGACCTTAAGTACTGGTCAGTATGTGTTGGTTTACAGAACAAATGTCCCCCATCACCAATTACAACTTCACAGTGTAAGCAGACTACCCTGTCATGTTCCACATCCTCCCTGGTGAACTTGATGTGGTGTCCACAGAGTTGATGTGGTCGGTGAAATGTGCTACATCCTGAGATTTAATTTTATCTAGATATGGACCGATCATCGGCCTGGCAGATCAGCTCCAATATTCAGCATTTTTATGATTGTTGGAATCGTTTTTCATCTGATTGCTTTAAAAATGTGCTGCGTTGTCTCTGATGCAGCTGCCTCTCTCTGTCTGTAGTCACCAGTCGGTGGTCTTGAGCAGTATCCCACCCGCAGCACTATCTGATTGGGTACATATCACAAGTAATAGCCTATCAGTGCACATTTGCAGACCTGAGCAGCTGTGGTGACAAACTGAGCCATGTTTCGAAGGTGATGGGGCAGATCATAGAAAGTTGAATTAGTTGTCCAGATGAACTGATTCAGCTTTCTGTGGTTTTCTTACCTGGAGCACTAAGCATGCATAAAGACACTAGGGCAGCAGGTACTGCCGGAGTTGCAATAAACATCACAATCCTCTACGCTGAAGTTGCAAAAACACCACAAAAAGTAAATGAACTTAACTGTGTCAAGTTATGTGAAATGATTTTATGTGAAATGATTTCACATAACTTGACACAATTACATCGTTACTTACTTTTTCCAAGTGTAATCGGTTTCTTAATTTTTTTAAGTAAACCTAACTTTTAGAATTTGTGGTGGAGTGCAGTGCCTGTTCATCCAACCTTCACACTCGACTCAAAAGAATACTGGTGTAATCCCACCTCCGACCACAGTGTGGGTTGCAATGGCAGCGTGGCGCTGTTCGTGTTTCCACTCGGGGACCCCATTGAAAGTGAAGAAGCAGAAGTTATTGTGACTAACGTTGCTGAAACGTTACTGCTTGCAGCTTTCTCCTGAGCTGCTCATCCAAACAGTTCCACACTCGACACAGCACTTCCTGGGTCCTCAGCAGTACTCCCGCCAAGTGTGAAGTCGATGGGACGAACAGTTGTCGAGAAATTCCGTCCCTTATCAGTCCAGTACTGAATCAGTAAGGGACGTGGTTTGTCCCGTGTTTCGTACACATTGTTTCATATGTACACCAGGTCTTCAAGGTAACATCAAGTATAATCAGACCAGTTCTAAAAGCGGATGGAGAAGTTTAATGTCAGTGGTGAGCTACAGACCGACGAGCTCTGCGTGCTGTGTGAGACTGCAGCATCAAGCCGTCATTGCTGCCATTAGGCCTGACTCAGGGGTTGCCTTGTACAGTTAGACACAGCAACCTCATCCGCTAGCAGCTACTGACGGTTACCTTTGTTTGGAATGGACACAGTGTTACGTTTGTGACGTTTGTCTTGTTGTCCAACAGTCAGTATAAAAGAAAGTTTGTTACACTTGTAACATTGTACTTCTAAGTGCTTTTGTTATTTTGTCTTGCAGTAAAGCACACAAACCGTGTGTACCAGCATATTGGATTCCCAAAAATGCATTACATCATGGGGGGGGGGTGTAAGACTCTCTCTCTCTCTCCCCCTCCCTCCCCAGCTTGGTCGGAGGGGGGCAGGGAGCTTGGGGGGTGTCCCTTATTTCTCCACATAGATGGTGGCCACTTTAGGACATACATGCATACATACATACATACTACATACAGACAGACAGACAGACAGACAGACAGACAGACAGACAGACATGCATACATACATACAGAAAGACAGGCATACAGACATAAATACATACGTACAGACAGACAGACAGGCAGTCAAGTATACAGACAGACAGACAGACAGACATGCATACAGACAGACAGGCAGTCAAGCATACAGACAGACAGGCATACATGCATGCATACAGACAGGCATGCACGAATGCATGCAGGGGCGCGGCGAGGGGGTGCAGAGGGTGCAATACACACAGGCGCCGCATTAGCAGGGGCACCAAAAGACCGTACGCAAAAATATATATAATTAAAAACTACAACATGTAACTATATATTCTAGTCCAAAATTCTCATCTGAGTAATAATATTTATATGTATTACACTTTTAAAACACAAACAGGCCTATAACCAGAAATGGTTTACTGTACACTGTACTTTTGGCGCCCCCGCTGATGCAGCGCCTGTGTGCATTGCACCCTCTGCATCCCCCCCCCCGTTGCGCCCCTGCATGCATGCATCAGACAGACATACAGGCAGACAGACAGGCATGCATGCATACATACAAGCAGGCAGACAGACAGGCATGCATGCATGCAGACGGACAGACAGACATGCATACACACATACATACGCACATCCATACATACATACATACACACACACACATGCATACATACATGCATACATACATGCATGCATGCATACATACACACACATACATAGATACATACAGACAGACATGAATGCATACATGCAGGTATGCAGACAGACAGACAGACAGACAGACAGACAGACATACATACATACATACATACATACATACATACATACATACATACATACATACATACATACAGGCATGCAGACAGACAGACATACATACACACACACATACATACATACATAAACACATGCATACATTCATGCATACAGACATACACACACATATACATCCATACAAACATACATACATATATACATACACACACACACACACACACACACACACACACACACATACATACATACATACATACATACATACATACATACATACACACAGACAGACAGACAGACAGACAGACAGACAGACAGACAGACACACACATACATACATACATACATATTTACATGCATACAGACATACAGACAGACATGAATGCATCCATACAGGCATGCAGACAGACAGACATTTTAGTGAGCTCGGAAGGCGATGGTCATATTAACATAAGCTAATGTTGTGTCTGGTAGAGCTAACTTGACTGTGAACATCAACAAGTTTATTTGTTGATCCATAATGTAGCAGCTGACTAGCAGAAGTCACGTGACATGCTACAACATGACTTCTGCTGCTGGGAGCTCCCTGCACCTTGTGTTTTAAGATGAGGAAACGTTCTCCTTTAATTAAACTTATGCTTACAGGCATTTCAGCAACATGTAGACACCAGTCGGTTATTGGTCTGCTTGATTACTAATAACCAGTATTGGCCCGGAAAAAAACGTATCAGTCAACCCCTACTTTTAAAGTGTCCCTCCAGACACGTTTTAAACTTTAAAAATACTCTTGAGATGGTTAATATATTATTTAACCTGGTTTTCAGAATGTAGAAAATAATAAAAACCTGAAAAGGGGCTGGAAGCACATCTGCTGTTTCTCCCTCACTGAGACATTCAAGATGTATGAATATGTAAACATCATGCCTCGCAGCCTGCCCGCCACCGCTGCTTGCCCTCGGTTGACCGGCGTGTGCATGAAGACGGCTAGCTTCGGAGCAAACATGGCATAGATTCAGCCATACATGTTTGAGCCTCAGTCAGACCCGGACCCAGACTCTGTCGTGCAGTTTCAGAATGGTAATTGTAGTCAGCATCTTTTATTTGTTTTTGTTGCTAGCTTGTAACAGGCAGTGGCTGACACACCAGTGGTCATGAAACACACAATAATATCTGCTACGATGTTCCAGTGTGTTCACCTTGTCACATAATTATATACCAGATGTCTAGTCAAAGTTTGCAGAAAGATACATTCCATCTGGCTGTGATTTTTGTATTACGTACGTGTAATATCTGCTTATCTCGATAGCCAACAAGCTTGCCTGGGAACTGGCTCACTGGCAGTAGTCTAAAATTCAAAACCGCAGAGATGTCTGGGCAAGGCGACCCACAACGCACCTGAGTTTGTGGTTCTGAGAGTCTTGTTTGGATCCAAGCCCGGAAAGCACTGGAGGGGGTAAACCCCCACCGCTGATGGCTCCCGACACTGCCTCGTCGACGGACACTTTAGCGGCGCAGCCAGAGCAGGGAAGGGACCCATGTGAGCCCAGTCAAGATCGGAGTCCAGACTAGAAAAGAGGTTTACATTGCACACAGCGCTGTTTCTCGGGTGAAAAACGATGCACCTCAGACCGCCATCATCCTTTCATATGGCTGAACTTCTTTGAAACGTTAGCTAAATACATAGTGTACAGTTTTACTAAACAACTAGCAGCCGCTAACGAAAATCTAACATAGTTAATGCTATTCATAAGTCACAAAAGAGCTGTTAGATGCAGAAAGCTTTCACTTGACTTTTGGTTGAGTAAAAGAAATACATAAATTACGTACTGACTCCCACTCGCTGTCGCAGTCCCAGGATAAATACTTGGCGCAGCATCGGACTTCAAGACCGGTTTCTCGTGAAAACCCAGGGACTTTTGCATGAGGTTTTGGAAACACTCCTCACTGAAATGAGCATTGCAGATACGCAGTCCTTCCAGGTCTGTAGGCCTGTGAGCCCGATGTCTGCAATTCAGTTCCAACCATTTCAGCACTATAGTGGGATTTTTTGGTAGATAGTGGGAGGAAGGTCCAGGGTCTGATTTATATCCAAAAACTGCACACTCTGCCTTGTTTGCTGTCAAAACTTTCACTATGCTAATGCAAACTCACACTCTGTATTGAAAAGTCCACTCTGCACAGGAGGTTTCAGGTTTCTTTGCCCGCCCTGCATTTGCAATTAGGCCGCAATTGGCTTTCTGATTTGTGACGTACCAAATCTAGCTTGCCTGGGGTACGTTTGAATCTCAGATTTTAGGGAAGTGTACAGACAGCTCCTCCTCCAGTAGAGGAATGTCAAACACCATTCTAGTGACAAACTTTGCACAGATACAAGCAGTATAGTCATGGCCAGACATTTTAGGGTATACAAACGTGAGAAAAACAGATTTGTGAGTGGAGGGGTACTTTAATACAGATGTTGTCCACTTACCTGAACAAATGGCTAGTTGGTGTCTCTGGATAGGACATCAGAGCCCTCGTTTCTACTTCCTCCATGTGCAAATTGGCAACTGTAGGTGAAACTGGGGAACCCATAGTGAAGTACGTGGACTGAGGGATAAGGGTGGGGATACCTGCAGTCAGCTGAGACTGATGAAGTCACTTAGATGCATGATGAAACATGATTCCCACTAAACTTTGTGTCCAAATGAACTGATTCAGCTTTCTGGGATTTCCTTACCTGGATTATGGAGCATGCATCAAGACTTCGTGAGAGGGTATTAGTATCTTGGGCTGAACTGATCTCATTGTCTTTGAAACAAACCAGTGCTTTTCAGTGGTCGGAGAGCAATTCTGTAATGATTTTAAGTTATATTAGATGTTGGTCTCAGCCAAGATGGCTTATTTTGAGTGAGTGGTGCTTTAGAGGTGTGTTGTACCCATCAGCTCTATAGAATAACTGGATGGAGCAGCTTTGACATCACTAATTGTTTTCTGAAGGGGAATTTTAAAGCCTAAAGTTTGGCTTTATGCTCGCTGACAGCTTGTCAGTTCTTGGAGCCAGAAAATCCAAATTTGGGAAACTGTTTGAAGCATAGGTGGAGCTGGGGTGGGACCTCGGTTGCAGACAGATTGACAGGTCTGTCAGTCAAGGCAGACACGCCTTGACTGACAGTTCCTTAGAGCCCTGACACACCAGGCTGACGGTCGGCCGTCGGGCCGTCGGTGAGCGTCTTTGACCCTAGTTTTTGCAGTGTGTCCCACACTGTCGGCACTAGTCGACCCCTGTTGGCAGCTTTTCGGCCAATTCAGCGTGTTGAATCGGCGGAGCCTGTCGGTGAGAGAAATCACTCTGATTGGCTATTCAGCTTAGCAAATCAGTGCAGAACGTAAATGCTCTTTGGCCGTCGACTGCAGTCTTTGCGGTGTGTTCAAGTGCTACATTTTGGCCCAGATGGCAGGTGACATGAGGCGACACAACAGTCAGCCTTTGTCGCCACTAATAGATGGCAGCTTTTTCGTAAGTTTAGATACAGTGTCAAAGAGAAATCTGGGGTTATGTTTATTAATATTGATTAAGTGAGAGTGATACGCTGCTTTTGCAGCAGATAAAGCACACTTCATATCATCTCATCTCATCTTCAGCCACTTTTCCGGGGTCGGGTCACGGTAGCAACAAGCTAAATAGGGCACTCCAGACATCCCTCTCCCCAGCAACACCCTCCTGCTCCTCCTGGGGGATCCCAAGGCGTTCCCAGACCAGATTGGACATGTAGTCCCTCCAGCACATTCTGGGTCTATCCTGGGGTCTCCTCCCAGTTGGCCATGCCCAGTAAACCTCCAAAGGAGGGCGCCCAGGAGGCTTCCTAATCAGATGCCCGAACCATCTCTACTGGCTTCTTTCGATGCGAAGGAGCAGCAGCTCTAGTCCGGCGGCTCTAAAGCACACTTGCATCTCTATAAACACTCATGCCAAGATAGATTAAACATTTCTGATTTCGATTTTCAACATTTATGTTTCAGTCTCCTGCAGGTCTGCTTAAGCGCGTGTGTCTCATCGTTAAACCAAGGTGTAGGCCTCTTTAGTCGCCTAGCTCTGGTAGTGAGAGGTGCAACTGAATCGAGGAGACTAGAGAGGGCCACATTTAAGTCACTAGTGAAATTTTCAACAGAGTCAGTTACCACAGTGAAAGGAGCCAAAACTTCAGGCAGCTGCTGGCCAAATGCAGCTACAGTGAAGGGAACAATGTGGTGAGTGGCAATTGCATCTGTGCTGACATTAACTGGACAGGCCAATAATGCTTCAAACTTGATGAGAAAATGATCTGACACAGCAGATGTGGTTGGTAAGACATTCAGATCAGAAACAGCTATTCCTTTAGATAAAACCAAATCAAGGGTGTTACCACTGCAATGAGTCGACTCTTGAACAAACTGAGTGAACCCAAAAGTATCAACAAGCACCAGACAGGCTTTACTTACTTATTCAGATGAATATTAAAATCTCCAAGAATTAGAATCTCATCTGAATGAGTAACAAGACCTGAGACAAATTCTCCAAATTCTTCAAGAACTAGTGAGTAACAGCCAGGAGGTTGATAGAGTATCACAATCTGGACTGAGCCGAGTCTATTCATGGCTGAGGGAGATAGACCCAGAACAAGAGACTCAAAAGACTGGAATTTAGATTCAAATGTAGAAGTCAGATTGACAATAGGTTTTTAAATGAAGGCAACACCCCCACCTTGTTTATTTGCCTGAGCTACATGGGCATAAGTATAGTCAGGTGGGGAAGCTTCATTTAAGGGAAGGAAAACATTTGGTTTCAGCCCTGTTTCACATAACCCAATCATATCAAAACTATGTTCAAGAATCAGATCATTTATTAGTAAGGCTTTGGGAGACAGTGATCTGATATTTATGAAACCAAATTTAAGCATCTTGTGGAAGTGATCAGTAGTAGGCAGAGCTTTAGAGCTACCAATAGGTGAAATATTAATTGGAATTAGACACCTTGTATTATTAGTTGACAATTTTGATGACCGACGCTTTGGACAATATGTGGTCACACTTTTGATAACATTAATGTTTGATTCTGTAGATTATTAGGTACTTTGTTGCACATTTCACCACCACCAGTGGCAGGAATAATTATTAGATTATTGTGATTCACACATTTAGGAGAGGAGAGCTTGGGAGCAATACAGCAGGGTAGGGAGACGATCTCAATATTATCGACGAAGTTGTCAGTCTGATCTAAACTGTGAGAAATTCCCTTTTTTTAAAATTTATTTCTGATTTTCCCCTTTTTCTCCCAATTTAGTGGCCAATCGATCCCTATTTTAATTCAAACACCCACCCTCGCACTGCATGCGTTCGCCAACTGCATCTCCCCGGCCAGCAGTATCGAAGGAGACGCCTCTCCACTTTCTTGACAAGGCGACTCCAGGCCGAACCACTGCTTTTCTGACACACCCAGAGACGCATTCATGTGACGAACACAAGCCGACTCCGCCCCCTCCCGAAGACAGCGTTGCCAATGATTGCTGCTTCATCGAGTCCAGCCATAGTTGGATCTGACGAGACCGGGGCGCAAACCCCAGTCCCCAGTGGGCAACTGCATTGACACAAAGCCGATGCTTAGACCGCTACACCACCGCGGACCCCCACTATGAGAAATTCCCTGACTAATCATATTAATTAAACTATTTGACTCCACATCCACACTGGGTTTAAACCAAGCAGACTCTCTAATCACCTGCAACCTGCTGAATGATAAGTCCCTAGTGTCAAACTAAACGTAAACAGCTATCTATATTGCTAGACAAAAGAGCGGCGCCGTCCCCAGTAGGGTGAATGCCGTCCACTTTGAGCAGCTAAGGATGGCCCCAGAAAGAAGGCCAGTTATCAACAAAGCCGAATCCCTGCTCATTACAGTAACGAGCCAGCCAGCGGTTCATTGAGGTGAGCCTACTGTACGTCTCATCACTACCCCTCATGGGTAAGGGACCAGAGACAATTAATTAATGCCAACACATCTTTCTGACCAACTCGAGCGCCCTGATGAGGCTGGCTTTTGTGATCTCTGGTTGCTTCATCCTAGCATTATTGGTGCCGACATGAATAACAATGTTGCTGAAAGTAGTGGTGCTGTGTGCCTAGGTTCCCTGATTCTCCCAGCACCCTAAGATTAGCCTCTATGTCGGAGACTCTGGCCCCGGGTAAACAGTGAACCAAGGCTGGCGACGCTAATCTAACATTGTGGATAATGGAGTCTCCTATCACTAGCGTGCATTGCTTTACTCTGTCGACAGGAATGGGAGAAGCACGCTGGCCGGTAGGACTACCAACAGGGCTGGTGAGTGGTGAAAACCAGTTTGCAGTCGGGAGAGGTGACTGCAGACAAGGCCACGTAACCGGTGGCTTGCTGTTGTGAGCCTTCCCACACCGGTAAACAGAGACAAACTCTACCGCATCTGCTGACGAGGCTGAGCTATTGCTAACAATAGCAGGTCTGCTGTCAGGCCCGGGGCTACTGAGCTAGTGCTAACAATAGCAGGCCTGCTGTCAGGCCCGGGGCTAAGGCTATCTGGAGTGCCCGTCATATCTAACGTAATCCTAGCTGAAAGAAGCTGCTCTATCTCATGGATACGTCTCTCTAGTAGAGACAACCTGTCTGTGACTACGGAGCAGTCGCCACAAACTGTCATTTTAACTAGGCTGCTTTGACTGCAAATGTAATAGAGCTACCTGCTTAGCTAGGCTAAGCTCAAAGCTAGTAACAAACTAGGAATGAGTAGCTGCCTACTAAACACAAGATTCGTTTGAGAAAGAAAAATCTAGCGATAGGTGAATCAGGCACAGAAAATAGCTAAATCAGTAGAACAAATAAAGAGGTTAGAGCAGAATATAGAGAAGAGATCGCAAGAGAATGAGCAGCAATCATCAATCTCATGAAGGGGGAAGCCGGAAACAGCTGGACGGAACAGCAAAGAAAACATTCCTCTCACCATTACACCACCAGCCTGGACTGTTGACACAATGCAGATTGGGGTCCATGGTTTCATGCTGTTGGCGCCAAATTCTGACCTTACCCTACCATCGATGTACCCTAGCAGAAATTGTGTTTCTCAGACCAGGCTACGTTTTTCCAGTCTTCCAACTGTCTATTTTTGGTGAGCCTGTGCCCACTGTAGCCTCTGCTTTTTGTTCTTGGCTGATAGAAGTGGAGCCCAATGTGGTCTTCTGCTGTTGTAGCCCATCCACCTCAAGGTTTGACGTGTTGTGCATTCTGAGATGCTTTTCTGCTCACTACAATTGTTCAGAATGGTTATCTGAGTTAATGTAGCGTTTCTGTCAGTTCAAACCAGTCTGGCCATTCTCCGTTGACCTCTCTCATCAACAAGGTGTTTCTGTTTGCAGAACTGCCTCTGGATTTTTTTCCCCCCACACTATTCTGAGTAAACTCTAGAGGCTGCTGTGCATGAAAATCCCAAGAGATTAGCAGTTGCAGAAATACTCAGACCAGCTCGTCTAGCACCATTAATCATGCCATGGTCAAAATAACAGCGATCACCCCCCCCACCACCCCCGATGGTTGACATGAACATTAGCGTAAGCTCCTGATTCGTATCGGTATGATTTTATGCATTGCACTCCTGCCATGTGATTGGCAGATTGGATTATTGCATGAATACATAGGTGTATGTGTTCAATAAATTGCTCAGTGAGTGTATGTTGGACCAGATTTTTTTTTGTTTTTTGCTTTTTTTGTTTTTTTTTGGAACCAGCCACCTATTGGCCATGGTGGAACTGCAATTTTAGGCATTTCCACCATTGGCTTCATCTTCCAGCCCTAGTGGTTCACCGCTTGGTTGTACCAAACAGGCCTTTTCCTTAGTTCACTTGTTCAGAATAGATGTAGGTCCTGAAGGGGTCTGTTGCTTTATGGTTTTATCTGTCACATACTTGCTGAAATTCAAGACCATTGGGCTCAGGAGGCCTGTTTTATAATTTTAGAGGATACTTGGATGAGACAAAATTTTTGTTTTTCATTGTCTTTAGAAATTCAAAGTTTCTCGTTTGGTATGACATCAGCACGTTGGTTTTTTACAACATCTACACCCGCATCTGCAGCAAGCTTACATTCCTCTGACTCCACTTCATGTGCAGATGGCCAATGTCTAAGGGTCTAATTCATCTCCTCCACTGTTAAAGAGCTCTCTTAGGATTCTGAGTGTATGCCCCTCCTCTCTCTCCTCCAGCCCTGGCTCCACACAACTTACTTCCTGTGATATATGTAGCGCGTCGGGCCCTATTCCGGACTAATTGGTTGTGGAGCAATCATTAGAGGAGCTCACCTGATTCGACAGATGGGCTCCATGTAATCCTGCAGCTGGTTCGACCTTTATCCTTAAAAAATATCCTTTCTATGTAGTGCGTCCAACCGCAACCCCCTCAGTCGAGGGTCAGGGCTCCAGATGGATTGTTAGCTCAGCCAGCCAAACGGTGGGAAGCAATGAATGCTGTACGCTGAATGTTTGGCCAGGCTTTCGGACAGGTTCGGGCCCCCATTAATGAGCCTTACACGTCATTAATAAAACAGCAGTCAACAGCGAGCGACCAATTACAGCCATCCCCGTGCCGGGTCCTTCAGTGGAACCAGGAGCCCCTAACTGGAGCCGTGTGAGAGGAAAAGAGGGTGTTTGTCTGCTGCCCTCCCAAAGCTTATTTTCCTTTTTAACAGCCTGGAGGTGGGGTCGGATTCAGCCTGGATTAATTGTCTCCTATGGGGAAATTACCCTCCTACCGTCTGCGTCTTCTGTGAAATGATCGTTCTCTGTTGGGACTTGAACTATAATCTGATTACGATATGTCATGTGTTTTTGTAATCTGCCCATGATTTAGATGTTCTCTGAATGTTCAAGCAAACATTTGATATTTTCCCCCGTCTCTGTCTGGGTTAGTCTTGGGTATCAGGTCCAGATATGTCTAAAACCACAAATTCAGTAGTTGCACACAAGTGATTAGGATCTCTGCCGGTCATGTTGCCCAGCAGATGTCAGTGCAGCCAGAAAGAACCCTGGCTGAGGTCTCCACATCAGGAGCTGAGAAACGAGGTTTGAACCGGGAGGAGAAGAGTAACACGTGGAAATGTTGTTAATTGGAAATGGGTAGGAGTCTTGCACAGATGTAGGCTTGATTGATCCTGATCTCTGCCTTTGTTCCTTGATGCTCCATTCACAGGAGGACACGGTGGGTCTGATGTAGCCCAAACATGGTGAGCCTGGAAGTAACGCCAGGTTACTCCCAACGCCATTCAGCACATATTAGCACCGTTTGTTTTTTGGTTTTTTGTTTGTTTTTTGTTTTTTAAATGTGTTTCCAAAACTGTAAACACATGTTTAGAAATGTGGGCTCGGACAGGTAACTATAGCAACAACCATCTATGTCTAATAAGACTTGTGTGCACTTTTCAATCAAGTTAGGTTGAAGAAAAGTGAAGAATAACTTGATAAATTACAGTTTACAACTAGCGAGGCTGCCTGTGTGGTGTGGCCGTTGCTTTATTGGAAGGTAGTTAACCCAGTATCACGGCACGCTGGTCTCTGGCATCGCTGGCCGAGCATTACTGGCTTTTACCAGCTGTGTGTCCAGCTTGGACCGAGCATTACTGGGTTTTACCAGCTGTGTGTCCAGCTTTGACCGAGCATTACTGGGTTTTACCAGCTGTGTGTCCAGCTTTGACTGCAAATAAGACAATTAGTTAAGTTTTCCTCAGATATCCAACACAAGAATCTACCTTAAGTCCTCTTTAAGGTACAGGAACAAAGGGAATTTACCGAGCAGGTGGAAGTTGGAGAGTTTCTTGTGTGAGGCGTATGTACACCATGTGAAGCTGTGCTTTTTCACCAGGCCACCACCCATAACTTACCAGTCAGTCACACTGATGATGTTGATGAGCCCACCACCCATAACTAACCAGTCAGTCACACTGATGATGTTAATGAACCCACCACCCATAACTAACCAGTCAGTCACTGATGATGTTAATGAACCCACCACCCATAACTAACCAGTCAGTCACACTGATGATGTTGAAGAACCCACCACCCATAACTAACCAGTCAGTCACACTGATGATGTTGAAGAACCCACCACCCATAACTAACCAGTCAGTCACTGATGATGTTAATGAACCTACCACCCATAACCAACGAGTCAGTCACACTGATGATGTTGGTGAACCCACCACCCATAACTAACCAGTCAGTCACTGATGATGTTGAAGAACCCACCACCCATAACTAACCAGTCAGTCACTGATGATGTTAATGAACCCACCACCCATAATTAACCAGTCAGTCACACTGATGATGTTGATGAACCCACCACCCATAACTAACCAGTCAGTCACTGATGATGTTAATGAACCCACCACCCATAACTAACCAGTCAGTCACACTGATGATGTTGATGAACCCACCACCCATAACTAACCAGTCAGTCACTGATGATGTTAATGAACCCACCACCCATAATTAACCAGTCAGTCACACTGATGATGTTGAAGAACCCACCACCCATAACTAACCAGTCAGTCACTGATGATGTTAATGAACCTACCACCCATAACTAACCAGTCAGTCACTGATGATGTTGAAGAACCCACCACCCATAACCAACGAGTCAGTCACACTGATGATGTTGAAGAACCCTCCACCCATAACTAACCAGTCAGTCACTGATGATGTTAATGAACCTACCACCCATAACTAACCAGTCAGTCACTGATGATGTTGAAGAACCCACCACCCATAACCAACGAGTCAGTCACACTGATGATGTTGGTGAACCCACCACCCATAACTAACCAGTCAGTCACTGATGATGTTGAAGAACCCACCACCCATAACTAACCAGTCAGTCACTGATGATGTTAATGAACCCACCACCCATAATTAACCAGTCAGTCACACTGATGATGTTGATGAACCCACCACCCATAACTAACCAGTCAGTCACTGATGATGTTGATGAACCCACCACCCATAACTTACCAGTCAGTCACACTGATGATGTTGATGAACCCACCACCCATAACTAACCAGTCAGTCACTGATGATGTTGATGAACCCACCACCCATAACTAACCAGTCAGTCACACTGATGATGTTGATGAACCCACCACCCATAACTAACCAGTCAGTCACACTGATGATGTTGATGAACCCACCACCCATAACTAACCAGTCAGTCACACTGATGATGTTGATGAACCCACCACCCATAACTAACCAGTCAGTCACACTGATGATGTTGATGAACCCACCACCCATAACTAACCAGTCAGTCACTGATGATGTTGAAGAACCCACCACCCATAACTAACCAGTCAGTCACACTGATGATGTTGATGAACCCACCACCCATAACTAACCAGTCAGTCACACTGATGATGTTGATGAACCCACCACCCATAACTAACCAGTCAGTCACACTGATGATGTTGATGAACCCACCACCCATAACTAACCAGTCAGTCACTGATGATGCTGAGGAACTCAATCTCTCTTCTCTCTCCACCAACCTCTCTCCTGCAGACTGTGAGTCGTCACTTCAGGAACATTCCGGTGAACGAGAAGGAGACCTTGACCTATTTTATTTATATGGTGAAGAGCAGCAAGAGCCGTCTGGACCAGAAGGCAGACGGCAGCAAACAGCTGGACTAAACGTCACAGCAGCGACTTCCACAGAAACACACAACAGCAGTCCACAGCTACGGTTGTCATCCGCTATGTCAGCATCATCAAACACCACAACCACCGCCAGTCCAACAAACAATGCCCATCAAGACAAGTAGCAGTCCATCTGCACCCACCAGCCACAGCTACCACAACCCTCCACACAGTCGTCCTCAGCAGCATACAGGCGTCAAGCACAATAACAAAAAGCACTTTGACCAACACATAAGCATCCATCCTCTTCTAACCACCATCTGTTCCTCCGCTGCCGGGCCGGGAAGGGGACCCCCGGGTTCTCTTAAAGGGAAGAGCATGTCAGAACACCTCCATCTCGTTGACTCTTCTTCGTTTAAATGTGTTGCCCCTGTTGGTCCTCATGACCCAGATCCAGCAGAACTCACTCCAGCAGGTCTACCACACGATGCAGTCGGGTGGCTCTCGGAGTCGTACGCAGCACCAGAATATGGTCTTTAAGAACCGGTTTCAACAGAAAAACAAATCCTAGTGTGGGGATCTCTGAATCGGTTGTTGGCTTTGAGGAGCATGTGTGCCAAAGCGGAGTGAGTCTGTTGTATCGTTATGTTGTTTTGTTTGTTTGTTTGTTTGTTCAGCTTGGTGAGTGGGTTGTTGGACAGAAAGTAGTACGTTGGTACATCAGCCTAACACACTGAAGCTTGTGGTCGTCCACTCGGCACAGAAGATGAACTGATCCCTTGGCGTGCAGGGTGCCAGGCCCTGCTGTGACGGAGCGGGCGGTGGACCGTCTGCAGGCACGGCGGGACCTGTGCAGAACTCGGCTCTGCTGCCTGCCCACTCTCCTCCCACCTGCCTCACCGCGTGACCGCCGATGCTGAATGGTGTCGCGTTGACCTTTGAACCAGACCTTCCTTTTCTCAAGTCAGAATATATAAACACAAATGCCACATAGCAGAGTTTCTTTTAGTCCGCGCCCAGAAAGGCTCGATGACGACTTTACAACAGATATTTCCCTCTGCTGTGAAATATCTGTTGTGTAGGTGGACTTTCCAGCACCCCCCAGCCGATTCTTCTGTGTCACCAGGCTTGTGTTGTTTGCCTGCTTTTGTGTGTTTTTAGTTTTGTGCAGCTGAATTCTAACCTAAGTGTGTGTCACATTACTAGCACTATTTGTATTCCACTATTTAAAGTCGGTGTTTCCTGTCACTGAAGCTGATCTGAGTCAACAGCCTTCCACCTACGTGACCGGCCACTGGAGACCCCCCCCCCCCCCCCCCCGCAGAATCACCCTGGAGATCCTGGGGGTCTTTGAAAGGTGTTTGTGTGTGTGTGGGGGGGGTTGTGTGTGTGTGTGTGTGTGTGTGTGTGTGTGTGGGGGGGGGTGTCTCGGAACTTCCAACCGGTGGTTTATAATTAGAAACAATACTGGGCAAATTAAGTTATGAACGTGTTTAGGTTTCATTTTTACAATCGGCTGCCCAACCCCACAAGCCCAGCACGTGCAGATGTCTGCTAATGTTCTATCAACGCACCCGGTCCAACATGTGATTATAGCGCCACCTGTGGAACTGGCCCAACAGCTGATCTGTTTGTTTTTCCATCATGCAGAGAAATATTTGTCATGTTCTCTGATTGACGGTCGTTACTTTTTTATCTCCTCTTCCACTTTGGTCAAACCCTGTGGTTCAGTAGAGCACAGATGAGATGTGCTTCCACCGAAAACGACGGACAGTATTTAGTTCGTCAGGGCTGACGGTTGTCATGGCGACAGAATGTAAACTGGAATGAAATCATGTGACATGTTAAATTAACAGACTGTTTTTGCTTGACCCATCTTATCCCAAACAGAATTTGGCTGTGCAACACAACAGGGTGGGCCATGTGATGCTGTAGCAGCTAGCTACAGAAGCTGTGGCTAGCTGCTACAGGCGCTGTAATTAGCTGCTGCTACAGACACTGTGGCTAGCTGCTACAGATGCTGTAGCTAGCTGCTACATATGCTTCAGCTAGCTGCTGCTACAGATGCTGTGGCTAGCTGCTACAGATGCTGTGGCTAGCTGCTACAGATGCTGTAGCTAGCTGCTACATATGTTTTAGCTAGCTGCTGCTACTGATGCTGTAGCTAGCTGCTACAGATGCTGGGCTGCCTGTAGCAGCAGCTAGCTACAGCATCAGCAGCACAGCATCTGTAGCAGCAGCTAGCTACAGCATCCGTAGCAGCTAGCCACAGTATTTAGCTGCTACTGCTGAACGTCTGTAGACGAGGCAAAGGTTGGATTGAATTCTAATGTACTGTTGAAGTCTGCAGGTGATGGAATATTGTTTTGTTTTGTTTTGTTTGGTTTTTGGGGGGATCAAAATCCTAAATGGGAGCTTTGTCTGTTAGTACACAGGTGTGTATGCAGCCCTGTTCCACATCTTATTTAACTTTGATTTTCTTTTTCCCACCACACTGAGTTTGTGATGACCTGATTTTCAAGTGTCTGACATATTTTGGGTTTGGCTTGTAGGTTTGTTAGTGCCAAGTAGAAATCCTCCTTATCTGTTAACATATAGGCCACGTCGCATTACTCTCTCTGTTGTATTAGAAGTACATATTTAAATATGACTGCTTATTGCTCCGAGTAATAAATGTATTGTACAGACCGGAGCGGTGTCATAACTTTCTTGACTCTGGGTGGTTTTGGGGTTTGACGTGTGTTTGAGCTCAGCACAGATGCATGATGGATGTCACTCAATGTTACGTTTATATTGAAATGAGCAAGAGTTGAAAGGTTGCAAACTCCAGACATTCGTTTTAAATGATGTTTGGAGAAAATCAGAAATGGCTTGTAAAGGGTTGTAGCCTCATCGAGGGAGGTGTGTGTGTGTGTGTCTCGCTGTGTCGGTGTGTTGCAGTACTCAGCAGTGACCACAAGGTGTCTTGTGAGTCGTGAGACGTTTGACTTTATGGGCTTTTCTCTCAAAACATCAACATTTGTGCGTCCAGATGAACTGTTTCCAGATGTTCGCCAGCTGTAAGCAAGATATTTATGGTGCTGCTGCTGCTGTTAAGAGCATTATTTCTGTGGTAGGTTCTGCTGGCGAGGAGCCAGCATACATGTGTTGTGTAGCAGCGACTGATAAAATATTGGTCTTAATTATTGATTACAAAACTGTAGCCATCATCACTTGTCCAGACTGTGGCATAACCTCCGCTGATGTTTCATCATCATCAGCAGCATCATTATTATTCTTATTGTTATTATTATTGTTATGGTTATTATTGTTGTGGTTGTGGTTGTTGTGGTGGTTGTGGTGCTGGAGAAACAGCCGGACTGTGTGGCGGTGCTGATGGGAATCAGGTGATCACATTGTGACTCGCTTCTCTTCAGGTTTTATTTTGTTTTGTTACTGAACAGAAAAGGCCAACAAGCTGTGAGCGGATGTGACGTGGAGCTGGGGCTGACGCAGACACCTTACTGGGAGGACGTTCTCCCACACGACTGGGACAAATCAAACTGGTCCTGTGATGGGTTACTGGGAGGCGAGTCCTGAGAAGTGGACCACCGTCCGTAGGATCCGCGTGATAAATTAGAGATGTGAAGCCTCTTCTCTCTCTCTCAGCGGACCAGAGAGGAGCTGCTGCTTTACACCACCACGACCATGACGACCATGATGACGATGATGACGATGATGATGATGACGACACAACAGTGACTCAAAAACACAAGCTAGTCTGACTGGTGGACGGTCGTTACTTAACGTTTCTGTCTCCCCACGTGTCTCCCGAGTGTCTCAGTCTGAAGTCACGTGACAATAATCTTGAGGTAGATTCAACAAGTCTGTTTTCTCTAAGAAACAACAGTCATCTGTGACGTCACAGGCGGGCTGCCGCACCATGAAGCCGACACACACACACACACACACACACACACACACACACACACGCTGAAGTCCCTTCCGCCACTACGTCCGCACTCCTCGTCCTCGTCCTCGTCCTCGTCCCCCTTCCGGAAGTGCCCCCTGGGGAAATGATGTGGCACGACAAAGTGGTTTAATTCCTGCAGGTCGGACCAGGAGCCTCTCCGATCACTGGTGGAACTGGGAGTCACTGGTTGAGCTCCAGAGCCCAAACCTGCTGCGGCCAACCGGTCCGGCCCTTCATCTTCTTCTGGGCCCCCGAAGACTCCTGCAGACCCCCGGCCTACGCAGGTCAACACACACACACACGCGCGCGCGTCAGCATACCACAAGCAGATTTAACACGGACGCACAAAGTCAATGTTGCTGCAAATACAACACTTACAAGCATCCTGTCTAATTATAACATCATATGAAAATATGGTAACGCAAATATAACACTATGAATTATAACATCATATGAAAATATGGTAACGCAAATATAACACTATGCATTATAACATCATATGAAAATATGGTAACGCAAATATAATATTATTAATTATAACATCATATAAATATATGGTAACATAACGCAAATATAACATTATGAATTATAACATCATATGAAAATATGATAACATAACGCAAATATAACACTATGAATTATAACATCATATGAATATATGATAACGCAAATATAACATTATGAATTATAACATCATATGAATATATGGTAACATAACGCAAATATAACATTATGAATTATAACATCATATGAAAATATGGTAACATAACATTATGAATTATAACATCATATGAAAATATGGTAACATAACATTATGAATTATAACATCATATGATAATATGATAACGCAAATATAACACTATGAATTATAACATCATATGAAAATATGGTAACATAACGCAAATATAACACTATGAATTATAACATCATATGAAAATATGGTAACATAACGCAAATATAACATTATGAATTATAACATCATATGAAAATATGATAACATAACGCAAATATAACATTATGAATTATAACATCATATGAATATATGATAACATAACGCAAATATAACATTATGAATTATAACATCATATGAAAATATGATAACATAACGCAAATATAACACTATGAATTATAACATCATATGAATATATGATAACAACGCAAATATAACATTATGAATTATAACATCATATGATAATATGACAACATAACGCAAATATAACACTATGAATTATAACATCATATGAATATATGGTAACGCAAATATAACATTATGAATTATGACATCATATGAATATATGATAACATAACATTATGAATTATAACATCATATGAATATATGATAACATAACGCAAATATAACATTATGAATTATAACATCATATGAAAATATGGTAACATAACGCAAATATAACATTATGAATTATAACATCATATGAATATATGGTAACATAAAGCAAATATAACATTATAGCATCATATGAAAATATGCTAGCATAACGCAAATATAACATTATGAATTATAACATCATGAAAATATGATAACATAACACGAATATAACATTATGAATTATAACATCATGAAAATATGATAACATAACACGTATATAACATTATAACATCATATGAAAATATGATAACATAACGCAAGTATAACATTATGAATTTAACATCATATGAAAATATAACGTATATGATATAACATCATATGAAAATATTATACAACGAATATAATATTATGTATTACATCATAATATGAAAATATAACATATATGATATAACATCATATGAAAATATGATAACATAATACGAATATGATATTATAAATTGCAACATAATATGAAAATCTAACGTATATGATATAACATAATATGAATATATGATAACATAATACGAATTAAATATTATAAATTACAATATAATATGAAAATCTAACGTATATGATATAGCATAATATGAATATATAACATAATACGAATGAAATATAAATTACAACATAATATGAAAATATGATAACATAATACGAATATAATATTATAAATTATAACATCAGATGAAAATATAACATCCATCCATCCATTATCCAAACCGCTTATCCAACATAGTGTGGTGGGAACATAACGTATATGATATAAGATAAAATATGATACAATAAAATAAACTATAATAAAATATGACAGTAATACATATGAGATATGCTATAACATGAGAGTAAAATATAATATGATTAAATATATTACATTTTTAATTTTTAATCCAATATGATATAATATCATGATATAATATAATACCATATAATATAATATAAATATAATATAATAAAATGTGATATAGCATAAATATAATATCATATGAGTCACTATAATATAAATATGATAATAAATATGATATAACATAAATACAATATGTGATATACTATAATATAAATATAATATAATAATATAATATAATAAAATAATAATAATCAAATGTATTTGCATGATATAATTAATATAAATAATATCATATAGATATGGCTAAAATATAATAATATAAATATTGGCAATACTGTTTTTTTGCTAAGTTCGTGCCAATAGCGCAATTTGAATTTAACATAAATATAGCAATATATCATCTGGTATAATATGCATAACGAACTCGTTGTAGGTCCTTCTACTTTTTAGTCGTTCATCCGTTTCATGTGTATTTATTTATCTTGCTGTGTTGCTGGTCTACGTCATGTGCCGGCGCGGCGCGCTGTGAACCAACTTTAACGACTGATGAGAACAACGCTCAACCTCGTTTGTTCACATAGAAACCGCCAAATAGAACTGGGTAGAACCCGTGTTTCAGTACAGGACTGAGTAGAACCCGTGTTTAATAACAGAACTGAGTAGAACTTGGAGTTCATAACAGAACTGAGTAGAACCCGTGTTTAATAACAGAACTGAGTAGAACCCGTATTTGATAACAGGACTGAGTAGAACCCGTATTTCATAACAGGACTGAGTAGAACTTGGAGTTCATAACAGAACTGAGTAGAACCCGTGTTTAATAACAGAACTGAGTAGAACCCGTGTTTAATAACAGAACCGAATAGAACCCGTGTTTGATAACAGGACTGAGTAGAACTCGTGTTTAATAACAGAACCGAGTAGAACCCGTGTTTAATAACAGAACTGAGTAGAACCCGTGTTTAATAACAGAACCGAGTAGAACCCGTGTTTAATAACAGAACCGAGTAGAACCCGTATTTGATAACAGGACTGAGTAGAACTCGTGTTTAATAACAGAACTGAGTAGAACCCGTGTTTAATAACAGAACCGAGTAGAATTTGTATTTGAACATGAAACGTCAGAACAAAGAGTTGACGGTAAAATGAAAACATGTATCATGTCACGCGGCCGCGGCGGCTCCGCGGCGCGCGGCGGCTGCGGCGCGCGGCGTCTTTGTGTGTGTCTTTGGCCCTCCCCGTTGTTTGTCTTTGTGTTGGTTTCTTCTCGTCTGGGACGAGCAGAAGGTTCGTTAATCGAACTTCTTCACGTCCCACCGACGGTTCCCGATGTCCGCGCCGGAGCCCGCGGCGGCCATCAGGTTTGTGCAGACTACCTATACACAGACACACACACAGACACACACAGACACACACACAGACACACACACAGACAGACACACACAGACAGACGGATGGAGGGAGTAATGAGTGTGAGGGATGGAGGTTTACCAGCTCTCGTTTCCGTTTCAGCTCCCTGCTGTCGTACTTCTTGATGTCGGCCTTGAAGCCCTCCGTCTCTCCCGAGTCCTTGGCCAGCACCTCCATCAGGTAGGCGATGTAGCTGGTGGCCAGCCGCAGCGTCTTGATTTTGGACAGTTTGGTGTCGGCGGGGACGTTCGGTATGCACTCCCGCAGCTCCGCGAAGGCGGTGTTGATGCTCTCCGTCCTCCGCCGCTCCTTCTTCGGGCCCGCGGCTCTCCTCTTGCCCATCCGCGCGGACAGCGCGTCCAGCTGGAGGCCGTGCGGCGGCGGCGGCGCGCCCGGCGCCCCCACCTCGTGCGGGTAGGAGGCCTGCAGGTGGAGGTCGGGGTGAGGCGCGTCCCCGTGGTTCAGCAGCCAGCCCTGCAGGTAGGGCGCGTCCTGGTGACACCGCTGCACGAAGGGGAAGCTGTCGTGCATCAGATGGTGGTGCTGGTAGCTGCCGATGAGGTTCATGGTCTGGACTACGGAGCTCCGCCGCCGGAGCGAGCCCCACGCGGATTCTCTTTCACCCGGGGTGCAGCTGCAGACGCTCACTGATCCGGATTCATCGGCTGTGATCTCCCCGAGTCATTTCCTCCCAGACCCGAACCAGCAAGTCCAGAACCGCAAGAGCCGCCCTGCTGCGAACAGTCCCATTTACATTCTAAAGGTGGAGAAAAACAGCCGGGGAGTACTCTGCTGCAGTACTCTGCTGCAGTACTCTGCTGCAGTACTCTCCTGCAGTACTCGGCAGTACTGTGCTGCAGTACTGTGCAGTGCGGACTCGGCTGAGTGTGGATATTGTGTGTGGTGTGGTGTGGTGGTGTGTGTTTGTTCCGGACTGACGGGCTTCCTCAGCGGTAGGTAGTAGGTAGGTAGTAGCAGTGTGAGGGTGATGAAGGTGAACAGGCTTTATAAAAGAGTCTCC
>JAJHIY020000264.1:3875000-3950000 GCA_022114975.2 Lampris megalopsis | reverse complement strand
CCCCTCTCTCTCTCTCTCTCTCTATCTCTCTCTCTCTATCTATCCCCCCCCCCCCCGTCTTGGCCGAGGCCTGAGTTCTCCTTCTGACTGTTTGTGTCTCGTGGAGGATGTTAATGGCGTCGCTTCCGGCCTCTTCACTCTGATTACTCTGAACGCGCTTTTCAAACAAACACGTGCTGATGCGCCGTCCGACTCGCGCCCCACGCAGCACACCGAGCCGCACGCGGCCCCGGAGGGCGAGGCGCTTCCGGTAGAGAAGCCGTCCATGCTGCCGTGTGCAGGAATGCGGAGCGCTAACAGAAACCTTGCAGAGGGAGCTTCTGTTTATTTAATGGAACAACTATTTAAACAAACAGCTTGACTTTCACATCTTCCCAGCACACAAGAGGGAACAGGTGCATGAAAACACAAAGTAATAAAACAGAAAAGCCTCGCAGATGAACGGTTCAGATGATTCAGTTACATAAACAAAACGGAACACTGCACCTTACAGGGCCTGCTTACTGGATCATGTTCTGCTATTGTGCTTCACGACTTTCAGCGTTTCATGTCAGAAAGAAAGTCAATATCAAACACACAACACTCAGGATCACTTCCACATACTTTGACTTGTGTCGATAAGATGTTCCAGGAGGAGAACGGTGTTGACCGGAAGGATGATGAGAACGGGGTTGACCGGAAGGATGATGAGAACGGTGTTAACCGGAAGGATGATGAGAACGGTGTTAACCGGAAGGAGGATGAGAACGGTGTTAACCGGAAGGATGATGAGAACGGTGTTGACCGGAAGGAGGATCAGAACGGTGTTAACCGGAAGGATGATGAGAACGGTGTTAACCGGAAGGAGGATGAGAACGGTGTTAACCGGAAGGATGATGAGAACGATGTTAACCGGAAGGATGCTGAGAACGATGTTAACCGGAAGGATGCTGAGAACGGGGTTAACCGGAAGGATGATGAGAATGGTGTTAACCAGAAGGATGGGTAGAATGGTGTTAACCAGAAGGTCATCTTCTGCGATGTCCACCATGACAAGTCCATAAATAATGTCCTGGTGAGAGGAGTTTCCGAGCTCAACAACGGTTGGGGACATGAGTCATGTCTATCAATCCACAAAGTTTCCGAATACCGTGGAAAAATAAATGATCAGTCGTATCACCACAGAATTATTACACAATTATTAGTTTCGACTCGTAACAAGTCACTAGATGGATACACTTCACTCAGAAGTTTAAATTGGGTTTCCTTTGCTTCTGGAGTTATGGGGCATTTTACATAATTAGCCCGTAACTTTTGAATAGCACATTTGGAATAATGTTGTGAGGTTGAGTTTGTGTACTATATAATACACTATAATATACAATATAGTAAGAGATGAAATCATATTCCTCATGGTTTTGTTTGGGAGGTTGATTCTATTAAAATCACAGACTGACTAAAAGATTTAGAAGACTAGGGGGTGACAGGAAGACTGGGGGTGACAGGAAGACTAGGCGTGAAAGGAAGACTAGGGGTGACAGGAAGACTAGGGGTGATAAGAAGACTAGGGGTGACAGGAAGACTATGGGTGACAGGAAGACAAAGGGTCACAGGAGGACTATGGTTGACAAGAAGACTCGGGGTGATAGGGAGACTAGGGGTGACATCAAGACATGGAAGACTAGGGGTGACAGGAAGACTAGGGTTGATAGGGAGACTAGGAGTGATAGGAAGACTAGGAGGTGACAGGAGGGCTAGGGGTGAGGGGGAGACTAAGGGTGACATCAAGACTTGGAAGACTAGGGGTGACAGGAAGACTAGGGGTGTTAGGGAGACTAGGAGTGACAGGAAGATTAGGGTTGAAAGGGAGACTAGGAGTGACAGGAAGATTAGGGTTGAAAGGGAGACTAGGAGTGATAAGAAGACTAGGAGGTGACAGGAGGACTAGTGGTGATAGGGAGATTAGGGGTGACAGGAAGTCTAGGGGTTACAGGAAGACTAGGAAGACTTGGAAGACTAGGAGTGACAGGAAGACTAGGGGTGACCGGAAGACTTGGGGTGACAGGAGCGGAGTGGGTTGATATTCCTTTAATCAGACAAGATGGCTGGAAGCGGGGATTGCTGTAGTCCCGTGCAGGTCACGGCATGTTTATGTCCTCGCGTGACAAGATACTGCTGCTGTCAGCCTGTGAATCGCCCACCACGTGCCATGTCCATCACTTCTCGTTGGGTTAGAAAGACAAAGGGAAGGGACAGTGACGACATCGTCGTGACGCCGCGGTGGCATCACTGTTGACTAGATGAGCCGCACATCCGCCGGAAGTCACGCTGACGGTGGCGGAGAGGCGCTTGGCGGAATGGTTTATTACAAGACTAACATTCAGTGTCTTAACTTGCCCAAACTCCAGGAAAACGTCCAGTTCTACGGCAAGTCTGTGGGGGCAGGACGGCCATCTTACCCCTACTGCAGCTCCCTGGTTAAACCCCCACGCTGACAGAGTGTCCTTGAGCAAGAAATGTAAGCAGCCAACACACCATCTGTCCAATAATGCTCAATCCCCCCCACCACAACTATCTGCCCCACGATGCCCAGTCCCCTCCTCCAACACAACTATCTGCCCCATGATGCCCAGTCCCCTCCTCCAAAACAACTATCTGCCCCATGATGCCCAGTCCCCTCCTCCAACACAACTATCTGCCCCATGATGCCCAGTCCCCTCCTCCAACACAACTATCTGCCCCATGATGCCCAGTCCCCTCCTCCAACACAACTATCTGCCCCATGATGCCCAGTCCCCTCCTCCAACACAACTATCTGCCCCATGATGCTCAGTCTCCTCCCCACCAAAGCTATCTGCCTCATGATGCTCAGCCCCCTCACCCACCACAACTATCTGCCCCATGATACTCAGCTTCCTCCCCCACCTCAGCGGTCTGCCCCATGATGCGCGACCTCCTCCCCACCACAGCTATCTGCCCCACGATGCCCAGCTTCCTCCCTCACCACAACTATCTGCCCCATGATGCTCAGCCCCCTCCCCCACCAATACTATCTGCCCCACGATGCCCAGCTTCCTCCGTCACCACAGCTATCTGCCCCATGATGCTCAGCCTCCTCCCCCACCACAGCTATCTGCCCCATGATGCTCAGCCTCCTCCCCCACCACAGCTATCTGCCCCATGGTGCTCATTGCTCATTGGTTTGCCATCTTACCCTTACTGTAGTTCCCTAGTTAACCCTCACACCCCCATGCTGACAGTGTCCTTGAGCAAGAAATTTAAGCAGCCCACGCACTATCTGCCCCATGATGCTCAGCCCCCTCACCCACCACAACTATCTGCCCCATGATGCTCAGTCTCCTCCCCACCAAAGCTATCTGCCTCATGATGCTCAGCCTCCTCCCCCACCACAGCTATCTGCCCCATGATGCTCAGCCTCCTCCCCCACCACAGCTATCTGCCCCATAATGCTCAGCCTCCTCCCCCACCACAGCTATCTGCCCCACGATGCTCAGCCTCCTCCCTCACCACAACTATCTGCCCCACGATGCCCAGCTTCCTCCCTCACCACAACTATCTGCCCCACGATGCCCAGCTTCCTCCCTCACCACAGCTATCTGCCCCATGATGCTCAGCCCCCTCCCCCACCAATACTATCTGCCCCATGATGCTCAGTCTCCTCCCCCACCACAGCTATCTGCCCCATGATGCTCAGCCTCCTCCCCCACCACAGCTATCTGCCCCATGATGCTCAGCCTCCTCCCCCACCACAGCTATCTGCCCCATAATGCTCAGCCTCCTCCCCCACCACAGCTATCTGCCCCATGATGCTCAGCCTCCTCCCCCACCACAGCTATCTGCCCCATAATGCTCAGCCTCCTCCCCCACCACAGCTATCTGCCCCATAATGCTCAGCCTCCTCCCCCACCACAGCTATCTGCCCCATAATGCTCAGCCTCCTCCCCCAACAACGCAGCTTCAGAAAGACACATGGTTCTTTGTCATCAGGTGGCTCTCTGGTGGCACCAGCACATACATGAGCGGCAAAAGGTGGAACCATAGACAGACATCAGACATCAGACATCTGAGTCTGTCTGTCTGTCTGTCTGTCTGTCTGTCTGTCTGTCTGTCCGTATGTCTGTCTCACTCTCCCCCTCTCTCCAGTTCCCAGGTACCATCATCTGAGCTGGACTCTTCCCTTTGTCCTCAGCCCATAAAGATAAGAGTGGGACAGTTGGAATGTGGTGATGGGTGCGTGTGTGCGCGCGTGTGTGTGTGTGCGTGTGTGTGTGTGTGTGAGGGAGGGGGGTGGTTGTGGCAGTAATAAGGGTGGAGGAGAAACCCACCCAGATGGATGGATTGCATTTCTGTAGCACTTTTCTAGCTGCAACAGACACTCAGAATTCTTTCACACAATATCTAAAAGTCTTTCAATGCTGATGTTTTACCTGTTTGGCCAACATGTTGAGAATGTGTTGAGACATTCTGAAAATGCAAATCAAAGCTTTTATATAAAAAAGACAAACAAATAAAATGTATTGTTATCATTATCAACCCCCCCCCCTCTGTTTGTCAGTCGCATTATGTGTCCTTTAAACTGCCGGCTGACACAGTAAGTCTTGATACCATGTCTTCCCTCTCAAGGTGACCAACAGTGTTTTCTTACAGAAGCTTTACAACCAGAAGGAACAACACAGCAATACAACCAAACACACTGCTGCTAAAGGAGAAGAAGGCCCCCTGTGGACTAACTCAGTACCACGTACCACGTACCACATACCACATACCATGTACCACATACCACATACCGTGTACCATACACCACGTTCCATGTACCACATACCACATACCGTGTACCACATACCATGTACCATATACCGTGTACCACATACCATGTACCACGTACCATGTACCACATACCATGTACCACGCACCATGAATATCCATTATAGACAGAAATCAGAATCAGTCAGCTTGCTGATGACACTGCCTTATTTCTGAGGAATTCTAGTCCAGAACACGTTGCTGTCAAAACACCAGCACCTTCCTCTGCAGCATCTGGTCTGTACTTACATACGAACAAAGGTGAACTTGTTCTTCTTAAAGACTGTAACATACCTTATGTCTGTAACATATAACTTGTCTGTAACACACCTTATGTCTGTAACATATACCTTGTCTGTAACACACCTTATGTCTATAACATATACCATGTCTGTAACACACCTTATGTCTGTAACATATACCTTGTCTGTAACATACCTTATGTCTGTAACATATAACTTGTCTGTAACATACCTTATGTCTGTAACATATAACTTGTCTGTAACATACCTTATGTCTGTAACATATACCTTGTCTGTAACATACCTTATGTCTGTAACATATAACTTGTCTGTAACATACCTCATGTCTGTAGCATATACCTTGTCTGTAACACACCTTATGTCTGTAACATATAACTTGTCTGTAACATACCTTATGTCTATAACATATACCTTGTCTGTAACATACCTTATGTCTATAACATATACCTTGTCTGCAACATATCTCATGTCTGTAACATATACCTTGTCTGTAACATACCTTATGTCTATAACATATACCTTGTCTGTAACATACCTTATGTCTATAACATATACCTTGTCTGTAACACACCTTATGTCTGTAACATATACCTTGTCTGTAACATACATTATGTCTATAACATATACCTTGTCTGTAACATATCTTATGTCTGTAACATATACCTTGTCTGTAACATACCTTATGTCTGTAACATATACCTTGTCTGTAACATATCTTATGTCTGTAACATATAACTTGTCTGTAACATACCATATGTCTATAACATATACCTTGTCTGTAACATACCTTATGTCTGTAACATATAACTTGTCTGTAACATACCTCCTGTCTGTAACATATACCTTGTCTGTAACATACCTCATGTCTGTAACATATACCTTGTCTGTAACATACCTTATGTCTGTAACATATACCTTGTCTGTAACACACCTTATGTCTGTAACATATAACTTGTCTGTAACATACCTTATGTCTATAACATATACCTTGTCTGCAACATATCTCATGTCTGTAACATATACCTTGTCTGTAACATACCTTATGTCTATAACATATACCTTGTCTGTAACACACCTTATGTCTGT
This sequence comes from Lampris megalopsis, assembly GCA_022114975.2. Taxonomy (NCBI): domain Eukaryota; kingdom Metazoa; phylum Chordata; class Actinopteri; order Lampriformes; family Lampridae; genus Lampris; species Lampris megalopsis. The sequence goes on along the minus strand of JAJHIY020000264.1, from coordinate 3,943,848 downwards.
AACATATACCTTGTCTGTAACACACCTTATGTCTGTAACATATACCTTGTCTGTAACATACATTATGTCTATAACATATACCTTGTCTGTAACATATCTTATGTCTGTAACATATATCTTGTCTGTAACATACCTTATGTCTGTAACATATACCTTGTCTGTAACATACCTTATGTCTATAACATATACCTTGTCTGTAACATACCTTATGTCTATAACATATACCTTGTCTGTAACACACCTTATGTCTGTAACATATACCTTGTCTGTAACATACCTTATGTCTATAACATATACCATGTCTGTAACATACCTTATGTCTATAACATATACCTTGTCTGTAACATACCGTATGTCTATAACATATACCTTGTCTGCAACATATCTCATGTCTGTAACATATACCTTGTCTGTAACATACCTTATGTCTATAACATATACCTTGTCTGTAACACACCTTATGTCTGTAACATATACCTTGTCTGTAACATACCTTATGTCTATAACATATACCTTGTCTGTAACACACCTTATGTCTATAACATATACCTTGTCTGTAACATACATTATGTCTATAACATATACCTTGTCTGTAACATATCTTATGTCTATAACATATACCTTGTCTGTAACATACCTTATGTCTGTAACATATACCTTGTCTGCAACATATCTCATGTCTGTAACATATACCTTGTCTGTAACATACCTTATGTCTATAACATATACCTTGTCTGTAACACACCTTATGTCTGTAACATATACCTTGTCTGTAACATACCTTATGTCTATAACATATACCTTGTCTGTAACACACCTTATGTCTGTAACATATACCTTGTCTGTAACATACATTATGTCTATAACATATACCTTGTCTGTAACATATCTTATGTCTATAACATATACCTTGTCTGTAACATACATTATGTCTGTAACATATACCTTGTCTGTAACATACCATATGTCTATAACATATACCTTGTCTGTAACATACATTATGTCTATAACATATACCTTGTCTGTAACATATCTTATGTCTGTAACATATACCTTGTCTGTAACATACCTTATGTCTGTAACATATACCTTGTCTGTAACATACCTTATGTCTATAACATATACCTTGTCTGTAACATATCTTATGTCTGTAACATATACCTTGTCTGTAACATACCTTATGTCTGTAACATATACCTTGTCTGTAACATACCTTATGTCTATAACATATACCTTGTCTGTAACATACCTTATGTCTGTAACATATACCTTGTCTGTAACATACCTTATGTCTATAACATATACCTTGTCTGTAACATACATTATGTCTGTAACATATACCTTGTCTGTAACATACCTTATGTCTATAACATATACCTTGTATGTAACATACATTATGTCTGTAACATATACCATGTCTGGTGTTACTGTTTGAAGTGTTACTGTTTAAAGTGTTACTGTTTAAAGTGTTACTGCAGGATTATCCCATCTCACGTGTGCAGCAGTCTCTTTGTCGGTCAACAAAAATATATGTAAAACAACTTATACATTAGTCTTTGATTTTCTGGGGAAAACAAGACTGACATCAGAAAGTCTGTTGTTGTGAACACCCGGGACTCTGGCAGGCTAAACTCTCTTGACCTTACAAGTCTTGATGAAACCTTTAGAATTAACTGGACAAAGTGGTGTCTAAACAACAATCCCACATCTCTTTGGGACTTTATAGCCAACTATGTTTTCTGTGAGATGGAGGCCTTAATGTTGTACTTCTGAGTGATTATAAAGTAGAGAAACTTCCCTTATCTTCATCTAAACTCCACAGACAAATGCTCTGAGCATGGTCCTTAATTTACAAACGTAATTTGTCCCCCCAGATATTTGGAATAACCAGTATATCATGTTCAGAAATAGGTCTTCGTTCTATCCAAACCGGGTTAACAACAACAATATAATTCCAGTTAACCAGTGATAAGGGACAGCTAGTGAGCTGTTCTGAATTCCTGGATACTTCTGGCATTCCTGACACTCCACAGGAGTTTGCCATGGTCATGGATGCTGTTCCTTCTTTCCTTTCATTATAATTGTGTTATCCTCTTTCAATGTTGTATTGTGTAAATTGTGTAAACACAACATCATTGCACGTTGTGCATCTCGGGAAAGAAATCCTCCTCTGTTGCGCTCCCTGAGCTTTTGTCCCAGTTTTTCTCCCTGTTAAAGGGAGGTGTTCCTTATCCGATGTGAGGGTCCAAGGACAGGATGTTGTGTTGCTGTGAAGCCCCCTGAGGCACATTTCTAATTTGTGATGTTGGGCTATACAAATAAAATTGATTTGACTTGACTTGACATACCACATACCATGTACCGCATACCTTGCACCATATACCATATACCACATATCTTGTACCATATACCATGTACCACATACCTTGTACCATATACCATACACCACATATCTTGTACCATATACCATGTACCACATACCTTGTACCATATACCATGTACCACATACCTTGTACCATATACCATATACCACATATCTTGTACCATGTACCATGTGCTTCCTACTATGGGTTCTGCTGGTTTTCTCTTCGGTGGCTTCACTCATATTTTCTGTTCCATGTTTGTATTTTAATGTCGTCAGGAAATATATTAACTTCTCTACATTCTATTACTTATCTTTACAATACTTGTTCCAGTGTCTTTACATAGACTACAGTTTATATAGACTACAGTTTATATAGGCTACAGTTTATATAGACTACAGTTTATATAGGCTACAGTTTATATAGGCTACAGTTTATATGTGCTACAGTTTATATAGTCTACAGTTTATATGTGCTACAGTTTATATAGGCTACAGTTTATATAGGCTACAGTTTATATAGGCTATAGTTTATATAGACTACAGTTTACATAGACTACAGTTTATATAGGCTACAGTTTATATAGGCTACAGTTTATATAGGCTACAGTTTATATAGGCTACAGTTTATATAGGCTACAGTTTATATAGGCTACAGTTTATATAGGCTACAGTTTATATAGGCTACAATTTATATAGACTACAGTTTATATAGGCTACAGTTTATATGTGCTACAATTTATATAGTCTACAGTTTATATAGGCTATAGTTTATATTGGCTACAGTTTATATAGGCTACAGTTTGTATAGGCTATAGTTTATATAGACTTCAGTTTATATAGGCTATAGTTTATATAGGCTACATTTTATATAGGCTATAGTTTATATAGGCTACATTTTATATAGGCTACATTTTATATAGGCTACAGTTTATATAGGCTACAGTTTATATAGACTACAGTTTATATAGGCTACAGTTTATATAGGCTACAGTTTATATGTGCTACAGTTTATATTGGCTACAGTTTATATGTGCTAGAGTTTATATAGGCTAACAGTTTAGCAGAAACGTTCCTGTGTCTCTACACATATTTGTGTATGTACACACACACACACACACACACACACACACACACACACACACACACACACACATAGGTGCTCGTGTGTACCCATATGTGTGGCTGCTCTACAGGGACGGTGGACCAGCAGTGGTCCAGGACTTGACAGCGTGAGTTTTAAGGGCAAGCGGCTGCTGTGTGTCAGGAGACTTTCACAGACTGACTCTCAAACATCAGCCCCTCAGCCCCGCTCTGGGAAATAAAACCAGTGTCTGAGAGGCTGGTCGACTGTTGCTAATCAGGGACCGACGTCCCTAGCAGCAGTTCAATGAGGCCATACAGGAGTCCAGTCACATCACAGGCCCTCGTCGCTGACCGGGGCCCACATGGACAAAACGCCATTCAGAGGTGTGACCATGGGAACTCTGATGGCGTACCCATTAGTTCCTCTCTCACATCCCCTACCGACAAGTCTCGGTGACGCTGGGCAAAGCTGGACCTGGTTTAAAGGCAAACAAAACCCAACACAATGTTGTTGTTCTGCAGCATAAGACGGCGACTACATGATCATTCAGGGAACTGCTGGAAACCACACATGGTCCTCTGGCGTCTAACTGTCCTGGCTGCTGCCTGGGGTGCTAGCGCTAATGCTAACCGTCTCCCCGCCACAGCCCTACCTTCCCCCTCTGGCTGGGAGCTGTCTCACATATCTTCGACATGTGGACACCAGGACCTGCAGCATGTGCCGGACTGCTCCACACGCGCCAGAAGAGCCATGGCCACATGAAGGACGGCAGCATCAGTTGCTATGCACACAGGCCCGCTGGGTGGTGGGCCGGGGTCAGCTGAGGGGAGAGTAAACGCCAGGCGTGAATGGGGAACAGGTTTCAACTAAACATGTGTGTTGTCTAAATTAAACAAGGGTAGAGTCTATGATCTGGATCTTTTCAGAAACGAGGTGTGCGTACTATCTGCACACGAGTGTTGGTTTGATATTATACTTCACACCCCCACACAGCCCCGTGTGATGAGCCAGTCGCAAGGTTGACCCTGAGATTTGGGCACATGGCAGCAGACATATGAGGATAAGAACCTCCACGACCCGGGTCAAAAGCCTCCGACATGCTCCCTGTCCTGGATTATTGCATTCATACCAGGGCCACTTACTACAGGGTCAACGTAACACAACACACGCCTGTTTGCTGTTGAATGTAGCTCGGCTCAAGTTGCACCACTGGTCACAACGTCGCTCCCAGACAGCTTCCAGATCTGGGCCACTTCAGGCAGTGATGCGGCACTGCTGGTCTTCTTCTGGCCCTGACAAAACGGATGTGAGCCTGAAGTGGCCCACATGTATAACAGCAAATATGGCCCAAATATGCCAAATCACATGTGGGCCTTTTCTGGCAAAGATGCGGTGCTCTGGGCAACATGTGGTCTGGATGTGACCCTGCAGCGCCCCGTGTGGTAAATGGTGAATATGGCCCAAATATCACAAAACAAATATGGCCACCTTCGGCAAATACGTGGCACATGCGGCATTGCTATGGCTTGGTTCTGGCCCAGATCTGGCAAACAGGGGCGGACCGCCCAAGTGCCATCATTCCACGTGGTATGTGGGCCGGATGAGGTGTCGGGTGTGGGACGGGTCCGGGACACAGCAATATTGCTATCTGGGCTGTGTAACCATAGCAACACGCTGACTCAGTAGCAGTTCAGTACACATTCAAAGCGCGAGCTTGATAAATGGACTGCGTTTATTTTTGACAGTGTTTACCCCACACCCACAAGGCGCCAACCTGCTCCTCAGGGGCAGTTAGGGCTTCAGTGGCTTGCTCAAGGACACTTCGAACCAGCGACCTTCTAATTACTAGATGACCCAGTACACCTCCTGAGCCATGCCGCCCACTAACTTGAATGGTTAAGTTTTGCTTCACTCTTTGCCTTCACACTATCAGTCCATCATGTGCGGCCTGTTGGGACGGGTTAGGGTTAGGGTTAGGGTTAGGGTTAGGGTTAGGGTTAGGGTTAGGGTTAGGGTTAGGGTTAGGGTTAGGGTTAGGGTCAGGACATGGAGCAGCAGCTGCTGGCGCCTGCTGTACAGGTCGTGCTTGAATGTTGTATCCAGCATCTTCCCTGTTTAAATGACATCTGGGCTTCAGTGCTGACCAGCACTTCCTTCACGTTGCCGTGGAGACGCAGACACCTTCCTCTTCTTCTCGTATTGGCTCCTGTACAGCTAGTAAGGTCTACTGGTCTGGCACACACCTACACCCAATGTACTCAACCATGACACACTCTCGGCCAGGGCTGCAGCAAATGTACTACTTTACTCTTTATTTAACCAGGAAAGAAACGTCTCGATATTAAACATCTGGGTAACACTGCAATAATTACACAAATGAAGCACGAGTTACGTATTAGCAACTACTGAATTCATCATTTGTAAAGCAAGACATGCACCAATGGTTAATGAGTGTTAATAGATGTTTACAAACAGTTATTAATACTGCACTTCAAAACAAAAACAAAAACAGTCGACTGTAAAATAAATACTACTACTACTGCTGCATGTAGTACTGCTAAGCTAGCTCTCTGTGATGCTAGCAAGTGACATTTGGATTTGTCTGCTTGTTGTGGAATTTCCTTTCAGTCGCTTTGCATGAAAGCGTGTGAGGAAAGACTACAATGTGACCGCCACAAGGAGACCTCCTAGTCCGCCCAGGTTTTCCTCACTTCTAATCAACAGTCATGTTAAAATGTTAATCATTTTCAACTGATCACTTTTAAACCATGCTTGATTTATCCTCCTTCATTTTGCACAGTGAATTGTGTTGTGTTGTGTTGTGGCGGTGGTGGCAAACTCTGGCTTTGCTACGAAGCGCCGAGTAGCTCCCTGAAGACATGCAGCAGAGGTGGAGTAAACATAGCAGCGGGTTGTTTACGCCTCCCCTGCAGGGGCGTTGCAGGGTGGGACACCGCCAGTTAAATGGACCTTTCTTCTCCATGCGTGCTCCGCTCCGCTCCTCGCGGCCTCCTCATTAAAACACATGAATGGGCCACAGATGTGAGGCGACTCGTTAGCTTTAGCCACCAGAGCTTTAGGGGAGGTGAACTCGGCTAATGGATCTACACGTGAGTGTTGGGCGACCTTTCCTCTCTGGGGCCACCCATGGAAAAAATATAAGGAGGCATAACACCTCAAAGTGTTCTGCATAAAAGCATCCACCCAATTCCCACAAGTGGAGAAATATACACTTACACAGCCACACCTCAGAACCTCCCTTCTCCTCCCAACGAGACTTGACCACTTGTATTTAATGTGTGAGGAGCAACATCTACATTTCCCATCAGCTACACCCACCAGCCATGTCCACACCGTGCTGCTTGTTGGGAGACCTCTGAGGAGGAGGAGATGTTTCACATTTGTTTTTTATTTTTTTGCAAAATGAACCAAGAAGCCGTTGGTTTTGCAGAGGCTTGTGTGTGTCCTTGTAACGGCAGCGTGACGTAGCTTCACGGAGACTTCAGCCAAACCACGGTCCCTGAAGGTCCAGAAGCTTCCTGCGGCTGAACCACCGCGAAGAAGTGACAGGGAAGTCCACACATCCTGTGACGTGGTGTGAAGGTAGCACGTGACCCACATGGAGGACACAGGGCTAAGCTGACGTCACACCACAAAGCCCTGCTGCTCCCTGCTGCTCCCTGCTCCTCCCTGCTCCTCCCTGCGTCCTGGCAGAAGAGCCGTGTGTTGGAGCAGCAGGCCGCAGGTTGGGATGAAGGTGGACAGCTCGCAGGTCTCCTGGAGGGAGGACAGGTTTTCTCTGAGCTCCTGAGTAGCCGAGCAGTGTATGAAGAACAAGAGAGGAGAAGGGAGCTCCATGGCCTGCATGGAGGACCTGCATGCCATGCCAGCCTCTCGCCTCCTGCTGATATAGGCCATCAAGTGTGGGAGAGCTTGTCCCTGCATTCCTGACCTGCCGTCTATTTCCAGCTCTTTATAAATAGGAAAGACATGCAACACAGCCGGGAAGCCCAAGGACCAGGACCGGGACCAGGTCCACCCGCGAGTCAGGCTGTGGACACGAGGGCTGTGTGGAGACGGGTCGAGCCGATACCCTGCAGCCCGTCAGTCAGGTCAGCACGTGTTGCTGCAGTGCAGCCATGAACACACATCCACCCCGTCCACAACTCAACACAAACATTACAGAGGATACACTACACTACAGTACACTACAGTACAGTACAGTACAGTACAGTGCAGTACAGTGCAGTACAGTGCAATACATTACAATACAGTACAGTACAGTACAGTACAATACAGTGCAGTACAATACAGTACAGTACAATATAGTACAATACAGTACAATAGAGTACAGTACAATACAGTATAGTACAATACAGTGCAGTACAATACTGTACAGTGCAGTACAATACAGCGCAGTACAGTGCAGTACAGTGTAGTACAGTGCAGTACAGTGTAGTACAGTACAATACAGCGCAGTACAGTGCAGTACAGTGTAGTACAGTGCAGTACAGTGTAGTACAGTACAGTGTAGTACAGTGCAGTACGGTGTAGTACAGCGCAGTACAATACAATGCAATACAGTATAGTACAATACAGTGCAGTACAGTGTAGTACAGTGCAGTACAGTGCAGTACAGTGCAGTACGGTGTAGTACAGCGCAGTACAGTGTAGTACAGTGCAGTACAGTACAATGTAGTACAGTGCAGTACGGTGTAGTACAGCGCAGTACAATACAATGCAATACAGTATAGTACAATACAGTGCAGTACAGTGCAGTACAGTGCAGTACAGTACAATGTAGTACAGTGCAGTACAGTGCAGTACAGCGCAGTACGGTGTAGTACAGTGCAGTACAGTGTAGTACAGTGCAGTACAGTGTAGTACAGTGCAGTACAGTGTAGTACAGTGCAGTACGGTGTAGTACAGTGCAGTACGGTGTAGTACAGCGCAGTACAACAGCTCCTTGTTGCTTTGAAACGTGGGGTTTATTGGTTCAGTTGACTCACTCTCACTGGTTTTTGGTCCACAGTCCAGACTCTCGTTTAGAGGCAGAGTCCAATTATGCACCCTCCCCCAAACATGTGTGTGTGTGTGTGGGGGGGGGGGGGGTTAAGCCAGTCAACACTGAGATGTACACATAAAGTGTGCCAATAAAGGGTAAAGGATATGTCAAACATCTTTATATTCCCGGTTATACATTGATTGTGTATTTTTGGTTTTTTTTTGCATTTCCACAATGAAAACACAAATAAGGGAGGACATGCCAGACTGCAGCCATGAAGACGTGGTCAGGCTGCAGACAGAGGACAGGAAGACGTGGTCAGGCTGCAGACAGAGGACATGAAGACGTGGTCAGGCTGCAGACAGAGGACATGAAGACGTGGTGAGGCTGCAGACAGAGGACATGAAGACATGGTAAGGCTGCAGACAGAGGACATGAAGACATAGTCAGGCTGCAGACAGAGGACATGAAGACGTGGTCAGGCTGCAGACAGAGGACATGAAGACGTGGTGAGGCTGCAGACAGAGGACATGAAGACGTGCTCGGGCTGCAGACAGAGGACATGAAGACGTGGTCGGGCTGCAGACAGAGGACATGAAGACGTGGTCAGGCTGCAGACAGAGGACATGAAGACGTGGTCAGGCTGCAGACAGAGGACATGAAGACGTGGTCAGGCTGCAGACAGAGGACATGAAGACGTGGTCAGGCTGCAGACAGAGGACATGAAGACGTGGTCAGGCTGCAGACAGAGGACATGAAGACGTAGTCAGGCTGCAGACAGAGGACATGAAGACGTGGTGAGGCTGCAGACAGAGGACATGAAGACATGGTCAGGCTGCAGACAGAGGACATGAAGACGTAGTCAGGCTGCAGACAGAGGACATGAAGACGTGGTGAGGCTGCAGACAGAGGACATGAAGACATGGTCAGGCTGCAGACAGAGGACATGAAGACGTGGTCAGGCTGCAGACAGAGGACATGAAGACGTGGTCGGGCTGCAGACAGAGGACATGAAGACGTGGTCGGGCTGCAGACAGAGGACATGAAGACATGGTCAGGCTGCAGACAGAGGACATGAAGACGTGGTCGGGCTGCAGACAGAGGACATGAAGACCTTGTCAGGCTGCAGACAGAGGACATGAAGATGTGGTCAGGCTGCAGACAGAGGACATGAAGACGTAGTCAGGCTGCAGACAGAGGACATGAAGACGTGGTCGGGCTGCAGACAGAGGACATGAAGACGTGGTGAGGCTGCAGACAGAGGACATGAAGACGTGGTCAGGCTGCAGACAGAGGACATGAAGACATGGTCGGGCTGCAGACAGAGGACATGAAGACGTGGTCGGGCTGCAGACAGAGGACATGAAGACATGGTCAGGCTGCAGACAGAGGACATGAAGACGTGGTCGGGCTGCAGACAGAGGACATGAAGACATGGTCAGGCTGCAGACAGAGGACATGAAGACGTGGTCAGGCTGCAGACAGAGGACATGAAGACATAGTCAGGCTGCAGACAGAGGACATGAAGACGTGGTCGGGCTGCAGACAGAGGACATGAAGACGTGGTGAGGCTGCAGACAGAGGACATGAAGACGTGGTCGGGCTGCAGACAGAGGACATGAAGACGTGGTGAGGCTGCAGACAGAGGACATGAAGACATAGTCAGGCTGCAGACAGAGGACATGAAGACGTGGTCGGGCTGCAGACAGAGGACATGAAGACATGGTCAGGCTGCAGACAGAGGACATGAAGACGTGGTCAGGCTGCAGACAGAGGACATGAAGACATAGTCAGGCTGCAGACAGAGGACATGAAGACGTGGTCGGGCTGCAGACAGAGGACATGAAGACGTGGTGAGGCTGCAGACAGAGGACATGAAGACGTGGTCGGGCTGCAGACAGGACATGAAGACGTGGTGAGGCTGCAGACAGAGGACATGAAGACATGGTCAGGCTGCAGACAGAGGACATGAAGACGTGGTGAGGCTGCAGACAGAGGACATGAAGACGTGGTCAGGCTGCAGACAGAGGACATGAAGACGTGGTCAGGCTGCAGACAGAGGACATGAAGACGTGGTCAGGCTGCAGACAGAGGACATGAAGACGTAGTCAGGCTGCAGACAGAGGACATGAAGACGTGGTCGGGCTGCAGACAGAGGACATGAAGACATAGTCAGGCTGCAGACAGAGGACATGAAGACGTGGTCAGGCTGCAGACAGAGGACATGAAGACGTGGTGAGGCTGCAGACAGAGGACATGAAGACGTGGTCGGGCTGCAGACAGAGGACATGAAGACATAGTCAGGCTGCAGACAGAGGACATGAAGACGTGGTCAGGCTGCAGACAGAGGACATGAAGACGTGGTCAGGCTGCAGACAGAGGACATGAAGACGTAGTCAGGCTGCAGACAGAGGACATGAAGACGTGGTCGGGCTGCAGACAGAGGACATGAAGACATAGTCAGGCTGCAGACAGAGGACATGAAGACATGGTCAGGCTGCAGACAGAGGACATGAAGACGTGGTCAGGCTGCAGACAGAGGACATGAAGACGTGGTCAGGCTGCAGACAGAGGACATGAAGACGTGGTCGGGCTGCAGACAGAGGACATGAAGACGTGGTGAGGCTGCAGACAGAGGACATGAAGACGTGGTCAGGCTGCAGACAGAGGACGTGAAGACGTAGTCAGGCTGCAGACAGAGGACGGGCCAGCAGTGCAGTGTACTGCCGGGGCTGCAGGACATAAATCTGTGCTGAACGCTTTGTAGCCGGCGGGTCAGGCCTGCTGATAGGGGCCTGTGGGAACAGCGAGGTGAGAGACTCGGGGTCAATCTGGGCTAAGCCCCGCTGGTGCCAGCCGACCACCTGGACCCCTGACTCACCCGGACACAGAGACTGCATCAGACCCCGTCCGATCATATTTGATCAGTCGGTAGAGTAAACAGAAAGTCGGACTGGAAGAGGAGTGGAGGAAGAGACATGGAGAGGGGCTGAAGCTGGAGATGATTTGTCCTCCAGTGAAACACCTTCAGGACAGAAGGAATTCTGTCCTGAAGGTGTTTCATCATGGGCAGGGAAGAGACAAAAAGGACACTGTAGTTCAACAGGCGAAGAGTAAAAACGAGTCTCATCAGGAAGGATCAGAATACTGAGTCAGGACTCGGGTCTCTGAGACGCTCCTGGCCACCGCTGGGTGAGGAGCTCTCCCGAGCAGCAGGAAGAGGAGGTGACATCTCAACTTCCCACACCGATCCCCGGTCAGGAGCGGCTCATCACACAACCTTCACAATGGTGCTGCACTGAACAGTCTGCATGGAACACGTTAACACAACACAACACAACACGACACGACACGACACAACGCGACACAACACGACACGACACGACACGACACGACACGACACAACACAACGCGACACAACACGACACGACACGACACGACACGACACAAAACAACACAACGCGACACAACACGACACGACACGACACAACACAACGTGACACGACATGACACAACACAACAGGACACGACACAACACGACACGACACGACACGACACGACACGACACGACACAACACGACACGACACGACACAACACGACACGACACGACACGACACGACACGACACAACGCGACACGACACGACACGACACGACACGACACGACACAACACAACACAACGCGACACAACACGACACGACACGACACGACACAACACAACGTGACACGACATGACACAACACAACAGGACACGACACAGCACGACACGACACGACGGGACACGACACATCACGACACGACACAACACGACACAACGCGACATGACACGACACGACACGACACGACACGACAGAATGTACCAAAGCACTACGGAACGACAGAACAGAACAGAAAAAAATAGAATAGAATAGAGCAGGACAGACTAGAATATAATAGAATAGAGCAGGACAAACTAGAATAGAGCATGACAGAATAGAATAGAATAGAATAGAATAGAATAGAATAGAACAGGACAGAATAGAATAGACTAGAATAGAGCAGAATAGAATAGAATAGAGCAGGACAGAATAGAATAGAATAGAATAGAGCAGGACAGAATAGAATAGAATGGAATAGAATAGAATAGACTAGAATAGAGCAGGATAGAATAGAATAGAATAGAGCAGGACAGAATAGAATAGAATGGAATAGAATAGAATAGAATAGAATAGAATAGAATAGAGCAGGACAGAATAGGATAGAGCAGAGCAGGACAGAATAGAATAGAATAGAATAGAATAGAGCAGGACAAAGGAGTTGTCCCTGCTAGCTCGGGCCTGTCTCTGCCCTGTGCTGCACCTCTTTCCCATTCTCCGGCTTTTCCATGTCGGCTTCGCTCTGCAGCTTTGCTCCTGAAGAAAAACAGACGCATCCACAACCACCACCCTGCCCCACCCCCACCCCCACCCTCCTCTTCCCCCTCCCCTACCAGCTTTCTTCTCTCCCCCTTTTTGCCCCTGGGTTTTTTTTATGGCAGGACTTCTAACATATGACCTCTGCCATGCGTTAAACCACATGTGCGCTATCGTGTATGGCAGAAGCGAGGCAGCGGGGCAGCAGATAACTGCAGCACGGGCTCGCCACACAGGAGCACGCGCCGGCCCGGAGACCCGCCCGTGCCTGTCGGTACCGGGGCGGCCCGTGATAACAGCCTTCTGATTTATCCGCTGCAGAACGCGCTGCGGCATTTATCTCATCAAGCAGCGTGTACTTGGATTTTCGCTTCTCCTTCCAACCGCGGCCAGCAAGAAATCATCTTTGGCTCGCGCACAATCTCATTTAGCCGCGTGCTTCCGCCCGCGCTACCTCGGCTGAACACGCGCGCCTCTGCAGACTGTCCGGCTCATGACGGACTTATGCAGAATGACATGCCGTAATGTTGTGTATACGTTGAGGCGGCTTGCGTGAGAAGCGTGTGCGCAGCCGCCGCCAGCAGGCCGACGAGACGAGGCGGAGGGATAGTTCCCATGTAAATACTCTAGATCCACTTCCCGGCCGGCCAGACGAGGCGGAGGGATAGTTCCCATGTAAATACTCTAGATCCACTTCCCGGCCGGCGAGACGAGGCGGAGGGATAGTTCCCATGTAAATAATCTAGATCCACTTCCCGGCCGGCGAGACGAGGCGGAGGGATAGTTCCCATGTAAATAATCTAGATCCACTTCCCGGCCGGCGAGACGAGGCGGAGGGATAGTTCCCATGTAAATAATCTAGATCCACTTCCCGGCCGGCGAGACGAGGCGGAGGGATAGTTCCCATGTAAATACTCTAGATCCACTTCCCGGCCGGCGAGACGAGGCGGAGGGATAGTTCCCATGTAAATACTCTAGATCCACTTCCCGGCCGGCGAGACGAGGCGGAGGGATAGTTCCCATGTAAATAATCTAGATCCATTTCCCGGCCGGCGAGACGAGGCGGAGGGATAGTTCCCATGTAAATAATCTAGATCCACTTCCCGGCCGGCGAGACGAGGCGGAGGGATAGTTCCCATGTAAATACTCTAGATCCACTTCCCGGCCGGCGAGACGAGGCGGAGGGATAGTTCCCATGTAAATAATCTAGATCCACTTCCCGGCCGGCGAGACGAGGCGGATGGATAGTTCCCATGTAAATAATCTAGATCCACTTCCCGGCCGGCGAGACGAGGCGGAGGGATAGTTCCCATGTAAATACTCTAGATCGCCTTCCCGGCCGGCGAGACGAGGCGGAGGGATCGTTCCCATGTAAATAATCTAGATCCACTTCCCGGCCGGCGAGACGAGGCGGAGGGATCGTTCCCATGTAAATACTCTAGATCCACTTCCCGGCGCTGCTGGGAAGTGAGAGTCCCCGCTGAGCCTGCTCCGCCTCGTTTCTGGTTCAGATGGCGGAGGGGCTTTTCTCAGCACCGCTGATGACCGCTGACTGAGTGACGAGCTAAAGCGGCTCCTGGCAGGGCCCCCACTGGCCCCACGGGCCCCCACTGGCCCCCAATGGCCCCCGCTGGCCCCCGCTGGCCCCCGCTGGCCCCCACTGGCCCCCACTGGCCCCCACTGGCCTCCACTGGCCTCCACTGGCCCCCACTGGCCCCCACTGGCCTCCACTGGCCTCCACTGGCCCCCACTGGCCCCCACTGGCCTCCACTGGCCTCCACTGGCCCCCATGCCGTTCTCTCCTCATCTGGGGCTGTCTGGGCTGCACGGACGCAGCACGCTGGCCAGTGTTGTGCGGTGTTGTACGGTGTTGTACGGTGTTGTGCGGTGTTGTACATTGTTGTACAGTGTTGTACGGTGTTGTACAGTGTTGTGCGGTGTTGTACATTGTTGTACATTGTTGTACGGTGTTGTACATTGTTGTACGGTGTTGTACATTGTTGTACGGTGTTGTATATTGTTGTACATTGTTGTACGGTGTTGTACATTGTTGTACATTGTTGTACGGTGTTGTACGGTGTTGTGCGGTGTTGTACATTGTTGTACAGTGTTGTACGGTGTTGTACGGTGTTGTACAGTGTTGTACGGTGTTGTACAGTGTTGTGCGGTGTTGTGCATTGTTGTACGGTGTTGTGCGGTGTTGTACAGTGTTGTACATTGTTGTACGGTATTGTACGGTGTTGTGCGGTGTTGTGCGGTGTTGTGCGATGTTGTGCGGTGTTGTGCGATGTTGTACGGTCTTGTACGGTGTTGCACAGTGTTGTGCATTGTTGTACGGTGTTGTGCGGTGTTGTGCGGTGTTGTACAGTGTTGTACAGCGTTGTACGGTGTTGTGCGGTGTTGTGCGGTGTTGTGCAGTGTTGTGCATTGTTGTACGGTGTTGTGCGGTGTTGTACAGTGTTGTACGGTGTTGTACATTGTTGTACGGTGTTGTACATTGTTGTACGGTGTTGTACGGTGTTGTGCGGTGTTGTACAGTGTTGTACGGTGTTGTACGGTGTTGTGCGGTGTTGTGCGGTGTTGTACGGTGTTGTACAAGACTGGCAAACACTTCGGTCAGAAGATCCCACACACACACACACACACACACACACACACACACACACACACACACACACACACACACACACACACACACACAGAGACACACACACACACACTAGCACACAAACACACAGACACACACTAGCACACTAGCACACAGACACACACAGGGCGAGAGCGGAGACGTGGCTGTGGTGTTATAGGGGGATGAGTGGAGATGTTTTACTCATCACAGGTGAAATAAAGCCAAGACTCGTGTGGAGGCTGAATGTGTATGTGTTATCTCTCCCCCCCCTCCCCCCCACACTTCTTAGTTTTTCTTTATGTTTCTTCATTTAAAATAAAAATGAGTTGAACTTGTACTTGTTTTTGTTTTGTATTTCTGTATGTTGTGAGGAGATGTCAGGAAATGATACACATTTTAAAGTGAGTATTGGTTATCGGTACGGGAACAGGGGGGGGGTCAGTCTGGTGTATGACTCTAATGTACAAATCAATAATTATGTGTATCAGTTTATACTCCGTCCAGTTACGTAACGGCTTGTTATTTTACACTGGAGGCTGTTGCTGTTATTATCATTATTATTATTATCATTATCATTATTATTATCATTATTATTATTATCATTATTATCATTATCATTATCTTTATTATTATCATTACCATTATTATTGTAACATCAGTGTGTTCCATGTGACAGGATGACAGGAAGTGTCGGTGTGTGTCAGTGTCTGTCTGTGTGTGTCAGTGTGTGTCGGTGTTTGTCAGTGTGTGTCGGTGTGTGTCGGTGTGTGTCGGTGTGCAGGAAGTGTGTCTGCTGAGCACCTCCTGCATGCGGAGCAGTAGAAAGTGGACCAGGCTGTTTATGATGAAACAATGAAACAATGTTTATGATGAAACAATGTTTATGATGAAACAATGTTTATGAAATAATGAAACAATGTTTATGATGAAACAATGAAACAATGTTTGTGATGAAACAATGTTTACGATGAAACAATGTTTATGATGAAACAATGTTTATGATGAAACAATGTTTATGAAACAATGAAACAAAGTTTGTGATGAAACAATGAAACAATGTTTACGATGACGCAACGACGACTGGTTTTAAAGCAGTTTGGTCCACAGGTGTTACATGAGCGATACAGATCGCTGTAACTTCTTTATTTCTATTTTTTAGATGACCTCGCTCTGCATCTTATTCATACGTCACCTTCTGCTTGTTTGTTGCAGAAGTCTTCAGTCGGTACATGTGCTCACACGCTGCTAAACAACACGACAGTCATGACGACGACTCCATGGACCCCCCGCAGTGCCTTTAAGACAGGGCAGGCTGTCAGGTGGACCTTGGACCCGGGTTTGGTGCTCGACATGTTGCACGTGATGATGATGATGATGATGATGATGACGCTTTTCTCTGGTGCAACACACCAGTGTCACAGAAGAAGCTTCATGTCCAGCATCACCTCGAATAAAAGCAACAAACAGTAAAAGAGCGGGAGAGGTCGGGCACAATATTGTTTGGATCACGTAGGAGATCACGTAAGGGATCACGTAAAGGATCACGTAAGAGATCACGTAAGAGGAAGAGCTAAGAGACATGAAGGATGAAGATTGGACGGGGTTTTGTTGGCTAGCTTCAGAAGATTTTCTATCAAATTAAGAACAAAGGTTGGGAAGACACAGGAGTGGGCACATGACAGCTGTGTCACGGTAAACCTATAGATGCTGTCCGCTGGATGACGTGTACAACATCCGTCTTCCTGTCACATCAAAGCTTCACAACTTCATCAGCGGTTCCACCAATGGGTGCGGACCCGGCGACACGTGCTGCTCGTCCATGTCCTGCTGAACCAAACAAAGTGCCGCTGATGTCCCCTGAGACCATCACACCTCCACGTCACATCCACCACGTCACATCCACCACGTCACATCCACCACGTCACACCACCACATCACACCGCCACATCACATCCACCACGTCACATCCACCACATCACATCCACCACATCACACCACCACATCACATCCACCACGTCACATCCACCACGTCACACCACCACATCACACCACCACATCACACCTCCACATCACATCCACCACATCACGTCCACCACATCACGTCCACCACATCACGTCCACCACATCACATCCACCACATCACACCACCACATCACGTCCACCACATCACACCACAACACATCCACCACATCACATCCACCACATCACACCACCACATCACGTCCACCACATCACACCACCACGTCCACATCCCTCAGCCCGCACACTGAAGCGTGCGTGCGCGTGTCGGATGTTGTCGTGCGCGTGAAGGCATGGTCTTCCTAAGCCTCCGGGCGGACGGTCATACATCACACGTGGTGTATTTGTGCGTGCGGGATTACAGCGTTCCGGAGCCAGTCATCCATTCTCAGCTTTAAACCCGCTTCTGTCAGACCTGCAGCCTCCTGAAGGAGGAGGAGGACTGTGAACCGCGGGTTCCCCCGCCATCTCCGGCCGAGATGAGCCGTGTTGTTTTACGCGGTCTGTCTCGGGCCCAGATCCCGGTTTTACGGCTTGCTTATACATTCCTGCTACAAATGGTTTACATACCGGGGCAGGAGCCTCTTAAATCAGCTGGCAGCTCCAGGCAGCTGGGACAAGGTGGAGGCCCTGTCATCGGCCCGCTCCGCCGGCGATTAATGAAGGCCAAATCGAGATAATAACATGTCCCTCTGACCCGCCACGGCGGTGACGTCACGGTCCCGGAAGTTCCGCTGCAGCTCCCGTCGCCGCCGAGCCCGGTTTGTTCCCTTCCGGTTGTTTTGTTCTGGGTTCCTGTTTTTTCTTTCTGCTCTTCAGGACGAGCTACACCACTACACCTTCCTCACAACATGTCACTACTACACCTTCCTCACAACATGTCACCGCTACACCTTCCTCACAACATGTCACTACTACACCTTCCTCACAACATGTCACTACTACACCTTCCTCACAACATGTCACTACTACACCTTCCTCACAACATGTCACCACTACACCTTCCTCACAACATGTCACCGCTACACCTTCCTCACAACATGTCACCACTACACCTTCCTCACAACATGTCACTACTACACCTTCCTCACAACATGTCACTACTACACCTTCCTCACAACATGTCACCGCTACACCTTCCTCACAACATGTCACCGCTACACCTTCCTCACAACATGTCACTACTACACCTTCCTCACAACATGTCACCGCTACACCTTCCTCACAACATGTCACCGCTACACCTTCCTCACAACATGTCACTGCTACACCTTCCTCACAACATGTCACCGCTACACCTTCCTCACAACATGTCACCGCTACACCTTCCTCACAACATGTCACCGCTACACCTTCCTCACAACATGTCACCGCTACACCTTCCTCACAACATGCCACTGCTACACCTTCCTCACAACATGTCACTACTACACCTTCCTCACAACATGTCACCGCTACACCTTCCTCACAACATGTCACTGCTACACCTTCCTCACAACATGTCACTACTACACCTTCCTCACAACATGTCACCGCTACACCTTCCTCACAACATGTCACCGCTACACCTTCCTCACAACATGTCACCGCTACACCTTCCTCACAACATGTCACTACTACACCTTCCTCACAACATGTCACTACTACACCTTCCTCACAACAGGTCACTACACCTTCCTCACAACATGTCACACCTTCCTCACAACATGTCACTACACCTTCCTCACAACATGTCACTACTACACCTTCCTCACAACATGTCACCGCTACACCTTCCTCACAACATGTCACCGCTACACCTTCCTCACAACATGTCACCGCTACACCTTCCTCACAACATGTCACTACTACACCTACCTCACAACATGTCACTACTACACCTTCCTCACAACAGGTCACTACACCTTCCTCACAACATGTCACACCTTCCTCACAACATGTCACTACACCTTCCCCCCAACATGTCACTACACCTTCCTCACAACATGTCACTACTACACCTTCCTCACAACATGTCACTACACCTTCCTCCCAACATGTCACTACACCTTCCTCACGCTGACGCACGAGGCTGCTCATTCAGAGCGCGTGCGTGTCTGGTGATTATCAGACTTCAGCAGGAGTTGACAGCAAACGAGTCCTGTTGTCATGACACCAGCAGCATCTTCTGCCGCCGGACAAGAACATTCTAGCAGCATCATGGTGGAAGAATCATTATGAGACTTAAAACCAGATAAAATAATTTAACAGTCTGCTCCCATTCGTGACGTCATCAGCGTGTTGTTGTAATGTTTTCTCCCACATGCTCCCAGGACGAGTTTCTCATCCAGGCCGAGTGCTGTGACGGAGTTTAGCCGCACAAATCCTCCGTTTTAAAACCTCGTTTCGTTCATGTTAGCAGCTCATAAATGGCCGCCCACTGCCTCCATCAGCTTCACGTGATGCTGCTGCTGCTGCTGCTGCTGTGGGGCCCTGGGCTTCATTTAGCTGGTTCACAGGACTTTTTATTTTTGGTTCGATAAAATGTGGTGCTGAGGGCAAACACGCCTCATGTAACGTCACGACTTGTGGAGGAAGCTTGTTCATGTTCTCAGCGACACAGCAGGAGGACCCGCCCATCTGCTTCTGGGACCAAACTGAAATCCCCAGTTCTGAAACTTGTTCCTCACGCTTGCATAAAAATACTCTAATTTCCAGTCGCCCCTGATGAGCTAGAACCATTACTACAGAGTAACGGACTGCTGTTCTCTATTCTACCTATTGATGACGTCAAGTGCCCTGCAGATCTTTCCCTTTAAATCTGCAACGTTACACTTTTAATCCACAACATTACTCTTTTAATCCACAATATTACTCTTTTAATCCACAACATCAATCTTTTAATCCACAACATTACTCTTTTAATCCACAATATAACTCTTTTAATCCACAACATTACTCTTTTAATCCACAATATTACTCTTTTAATCCACAATATTACACTTTTAATCAACAATATTACACTTTTAATCTGCAACGTTACTCTTTCAATCCACAACATTACACTTTTAATCCACAACATTACACTTTTAATACACAACATTACACTTTTAATACACAACATTACACTTTAATCCACAACATTAATCTTTTAATCCACAACGTTACTCTTTTAATCCACAACATTACACTTTTAATCCACAACGTTACACTTTTAATCCAAAACATTACTCTTTTAATCAACAACATTACTTTTTTAATCCACAACATTACTCTTTTAATCAACAACATTACTTTTTTAATCCACAACATTACTCTTTTGATCCACAACGTTACACTTTTAATCCACAACATTCCTCTTTTAATTCAGAACATTACTCTTTTAAGCCACAATATTACACTTTTAATCCACAATATTACGCTTTTAATCTGCAACATTACTCTTTCAATCTGCAACGTTACACTTTTAATCTGCAACGTTACACTTTTAATCCACAACATTACTCTTTCAATCTGCAACATTACACTTTTAATCCGCAACATTACACTTTTAATCCACAACATTACTCTTTCAATCTGCAACATTACACTTTTAATCCGCAACATTACACTTTTAATCCACAACATTACACTTTTAATCTGCAACATTACACTTTTAATCCACAACATTACACTTTTAATCCACAACATTACTCTTTTAATCAACAACATTACTTTTTTAATCCACAACATTACTCTTTTAATCAACAACATTACTTTTTTAATCCACAACATTACTCTTTTGATCCACAACGTTACACTTTTAATCCACAACATTCCTCTTTTAATTCAGAACATTACTCTTTTAATCCACAATATTACACTTTTAATCCACAATATTACGCTTTTAATCTGCAACATTACTCTTTCAATCTGCAACGTTACACTTTTAATCTGCAACGTTACACTTTTAATCCACAACATTACTCTTTCAATCTACAACATTACACTTTTAATCCGCAACATTACACTTTTAATCCACAACATTACTCTTTCAATCTGCAACATTACACTTTTAATCCGCAACATTACACTTTTAATCCACAACATTACACTTTTAATCTGCAACATTACACTTTTAATCCACAACATTACACTTTTAATCTGCAACATTATGCTTTTAATGTCTGTGAATATTCTCATTCATCCAGGTCATGGTTCTCCAAAGGAGTTGAATCAAGTGCAACAGGACTTGGTATATATCCGTGAAGACGTTCCGCCTCTCATCCAAGAGGCTTCCTCAGTTCGTGCCTTTCTGACTAGACCAAGCTAGTCTGACTGGCTGCTGATGAGACTCAGAATCTAGCCTCTAGGAGGCGTTGTCAGAGCTATTGATGTCCATGGCTCTTTGTGTCCCGATGTTTACCAACGCCCGTCGCTATCGGAGCTATTGATATGCGTGGCTCTCCTGTGCTCTCACTAACGGCTCCAACCACTGTCATGCCCTCTGAATAATGAAGTGGAAACTAACACCCCCAACAACCGTCGCTACTAAACAAATGCAAATCAATAGCTCCGATAACGGCCAAACATCGGTACACAAAAGACCCACTCATATCTATGGCTCTGTTAGCGACGGGCGTTGGTTAACATCGGTACACAAAAGAGCAACGCATATCTATAGCTCTGACAGCGACTCCTAGAGGATAAATACCGAGTCTCATCAGCAGCCAGTCAGACTAGTTTGGTCCAGTCAGAAAGGCACGAACTGAGGAAGCCTCTTGGATGAGAGGCGAAACGTCTTCACGGATATATACCAAGTCCAGTTGCACTTGATTCAACTCCTTTGGATACTCTTTCAGTCCACAACATTACACTTTTAATCCACAACATTACACTTTTAATCTGCAACATTACACTTTCAATCCACAACATTACACTTTTAATCCACAACATTACACTTTCAATCCACAACATTACACTTTTAATCCACAACATTACACTTTTAATCCACATTACACTTTTAATCCACAACATTACGCCTCTAATCTGCAACGTTACACTTTCATCCTGCAACATTACACTTTTATTCTGCAACATTACACTTTTATTCTGCAACATTACACTTTTACTCTGCAACATTACACTTTTATTCTGCAACATTACACTTTTATTCTGCAACATTACACTTTTATTCTGCAACGTTACACTTTCATCCTGCAACATTACACTTTTATTCTGCAACGTTACACTTTTATTCTGCAACATTACACTTTTATTCTGCAACATTACACTTTTATTCTGCAACGTTACACTTTTATTCTGCAACATTACACTTTTATTCTGCAACGTTACACTTTTATTCTGCAACGTTATACTTTTATTCTGCAACATTACACTTTTATTCTGCAACATTACACTTTTATTCTGCAACGTTATACTTTTATTCTGCAACATTACACTTTTATTCTGCAACATTACACTTTTATTCTGCAACGGTGCAGTTGATCTCAACACTACAGCTGATCCCACGTCTGAAGAGCCTGGCAGTACACATCAAGGATCAAACCTCTTATTTTTCCTTTTTATACCCTTTCATCTGGTCACACACACACACACACACACACACACACACACACACACACACACACGCACGCACACACACACACCCCTCACTTCCAGAGGAACTGCTCTCCTGCATGTGGGAGAAAAGAAAACGTCTTAAAAGTATTATGAGTGAAAAGGATGTTACCTCATTAAAGAAGCAGTCATAAATCCGTCTCCCTCCTCAGCAGCACCGCGCCACATCTGGCCGGCTCGCCCGCCGCTCCGCAGCCTGGCCGAGTCCTGGATGGCCTTTATGGTCCATGTTGTTTGGGTCCTGTTTGTTCCCTGTGATGCCGTGGGAGTTACGACCAGAAACACCGCGCCAGCGATGAATGAACGCACCCATCAGTCCAACGGACAGAGGTGAGAGGTGCACTTGTGTAGTAATAATAATGATTTAATTAATTTCATTTGCAAAACAACCCACGATATCACAACAGACCCACACACAACAGTGTTCCCCTGCACCTGAGTCACGCCGCGCTGCTGGTGTCTCTACCTTGCTGTTAAATAGTTTCTGGCCAGATGTGAAGGAGTGCACGTTCATCCACCTCCTTCTCCCACCCTGTCCCACAGCCAATAGATCAGTGTAGAAGCAAACTGGTGACGTCGGGTGGTGATATACTGGGATATACTGGGATATACTGGGACTGTGTGCAGGTCACAAGCTCTCTGGATGTGCAGACAGATACGCCAACACACCACGACACACGCTTCCAATTACAGGACTGTACCTGTCAGGGACTTCACGGCATTCCTGAAAACAGCCCAGGAACGACCCAACAACTACCCAACAACAACCCAACAACTACCCAACAACTACCCAACAACAACCTAACAACTACCCAACAACTACCCAACAACAACCCAACAACTACCTAACAACTACCCAACAACAACCCAACAACTACCCAACAACTACCCAACAACTACCCAACAACTACCCAACAACTACCCAACAACAACCTAACAACTACCCAACAACAACCTAACAACTACCCAACAACTACCTAACAACTACCCAACAACTACCTAACAACTACCCAACATCTACCCAACAACTACCCAACAACTACCCAACAACTACCTAACAACCACCTAACAACTACCTAACAACCACCTAACAACTAGCTAACAACCACCTAACAACCACCCAACAACCAGCTAACAACCACCTAACAACCAGCTAACAACCACCTAACAACCACCTAACAACCACCCAACAACTACTCAACAGCAACCCAACAACTACCTAACAACTACCCAACAACAACCTAACAATTACCCAACAACTACCCAACAACAACCCAACAACTACCCAACAACAACCTAACAACTACCCAACAACTACCCAACAACAACCTAACAACAACCTAACAACTACCCAACAGCAACCAAACAAATACTCAACAGCAACCCAACAGCAACCTAACAAATACTCAACAGCAACCCAACAACAACCTAAAAACTACCCAACAACTACCCAACAACTACCTAACAACTACCCAACAACTACCCAACATCAACCTAACAACTACCCAACAACTACCCAACGGCAACCTAACAACTTCTCAACATCAACCCAACAGCAACCTAACAAATACTCAACATCAACCCAGCAACAACCTAACAACTACCCAACAACTACCCAAAACTACCTAACAACTACCCAACAACTACCCAACATCAACCTAACAACTACCCAACAACTACCCAACAGCAACCCAGCAACAACCTAACAACTACTCAACAGCAACCCAACAACAACCTAACAACTACCCAACAACAACCTAACAACAACTACAACCCAACAAAACCTAACAACAACCCAACAACAACAACAACAACAACCTAACAACTACCCAACAACAATGCAACAACTACCCAACAACAACCTAACAATTACCTAACAACAACAACAACCCAACAACAACCTAACAACAACAACTTAATAACTACCCAACAGCAACCCAGCAGGAGTGTGTTGGGCCAAGGCCAGGTTGGTAGACCAGGTTTTCTGGACTCCTTTATTTCAGATTACAGTGAATCAGCAGCTTTTCATTTAAAGGTCAAAGTTGAGGGATAGTCGTTGCTGTTGAAAAATAATGGAGCTGTGTCATTGATCAGCAGTCCTCCTCATCCTCATGTATCTTCATCATGTTTTGAGATCTCTGCCTTTTACTTACTCACAATGTTTACATCACCTGCAATCTCAAATACAACTCATTAAGATAACAATTAGCGGGAGAAAAAACCATTTAATCAATAATCCCCGTTTCCGGTGTGGGAACATGACTGTGCAAATGCAGGTTTGCGGCGGCCCCAGCCAGTACCCTGCATGCGGTGTCTTTGTCCACGTCTGCGTCTAAGTTTGTGTCTTCCTGATGCGGCTGGGAGAGCTGGCGCTGGATCAGCTGGGGGGGCTTGGTCCGCTGCTTGGTCCGCTGCTTGGTCCGCTGCTCGGTCCGCAGCATCCGGTGGGCCCGGGGACCACGGCCCTGCCTGCAGCTGCGCCCGAGCAGGAAACACTGAGGGTGGACTAACAGGACATGGAAGCGGGGCGGGCTAAGCTAACTGCTAGCCCACCCAGACCGGCAGTTGCAAGAGTCATCCTGGCGGTCGCTCTCTTGGACAGCTATCTATCTATCTATCTATCTATCTATCTATCTATCTATCTATCTATCTATCTATCTATCTATCTATCTATCTATCTATCTATCTATCTATCTATCTATCTATCTATCTATCTATCTATCTATCTATCTATCTATCTATCTATCTATCTATCTATCTATCTATCTATCTATCTATCTATCTATCTATCTATCTATCTATCTGTCTGTCTGTCTGTCTGTCTGTCTGTCTGTCTGTCTGTCTGTCTGTCTGTCTGTCTGTCTGTCTATCTATCTATCTATCTATCTATCTATCTATCTATCTATCTATCTATCTGTCTGTCTGTCTGTCTGTCTGTCTGTCTGTCTGTCTGTCTGTCTGTCTGTCTATCTATCTATCTATCTATCTATCTATCTATCTATCTATCTATCTATCTATCTATCTATCTATCTATCTGTCTGTCTGTCTGTCTGTCTGTCTGTCTGTCTGTCTGTCTGTCTGTCTATCTATCTATCTATCTATCTATCTATCTATCTATCTATCTATCTATCTATCTGTCTGTCTGTCTGTCTGTCTATCTATCTGTCTGTCTGTCTGTCTGTCTGTCTGTCTGTGTATGTATGTGTTTATTTAACATGCTGGATGTGTGTGTTTTGGTGTTTTGGCTATGCTACATGTGTTGTTGTAGTTTGGACATGTGTGTTGTCTCCGTGCTGCACTGCTGGGTGGAGGGGGAAGTGACGTTTCGTGCGTGGAATGAAATGGCAGATAAAGGCCTCTGATCCCTGAACTCATGAAGTCGGGTCTCCTCCTCGTGGTCCCGGGGGCCACCGGGCTGCAGCGGCCTCACCGTGTCTCCGCCACTCAGCCCTGACAGGCCAAGCTGAGGGCCCTGCTGCAGCGAGCCCAGGGAAGCTAGGCTAGCCGGCTGGCCGCACGTCATCCGACGGCAGACGGACGTGCGCTTTGAAGGCCTCGGCGGAGTTCAGCTGAGGCTCGGCGGAGCTCGGCGGAGGCCTTGAAAGCAGCTGCCAGAGCAAATTACGGTAGTGAAGAGCAGACAGGAAGCGCTGCTTTCATGTTATCAGAACGTGATGTATGCTGGTACACAGCCCTAATCATGTTGTACTTCCAAGCCTGTCTGACAAAGGCCTTGTGGCTTTTATAACCAGGCTTTAATACGACTACACACCATTAGAGAGCCCCTTTTATTGCGTTTACAGCCCGCACAAGCCCATTCAGCCCGGCTGAGATGGACTGTGCTGCTTTTTATGTTTTGTGATCATCAAGATGAATGAGTCTCTTCTGTCTTCTGCTGGCCGGCCACTGGCCCAGGATCAGGCTGGCTTTTTAAAAACGAAAACGACATTACTGCAACCCATTTGATTTGCCAGCCTCTGTTTAGACCTGCCGAGACCTGTTGTTCAGTGATTTTAGATCATGAAGCCGGTTTGCTGTTGCGGTTTTTTCCTTTTCTTTCCCTTTTCAGTAGGACTACTGTGTCATTCTGTCTCAAACTCTGTTGGACCGGGCCATAAATCAGCCTTCATTCAGCTTCTCAACCAACATATTTGTTGAAAATGAGGCTGTGCCTCTAACCAGCTGAATGTAGCAGGGGCTCTGGCAGCTGGAGGGTTGCCGGTTCGACGCTCAGCTCCTCCTGGTAAATATGTGGACCTGTCCCATAGCAAGACACCAAACCCCTTACCTGCTCCTGGTGAACTGGACTTTGCGTGGCTGACACTGCTGTGTGTGTGTGTGTGTGTGTGTGTGTGTGTGTGTGTGTGTGTGTGTGTGTGTGTGTGTGTGACGCATTGATTAATCATGTCGTGCTTTATAAAATGCAGTCCATGCCAGCAAAACCTCTTCACAGCATAATATCAAGGTGAAAGAACATTTTGAATTTCAGACAAGTCATGTAAACTGTACGAACTCACTTATAGAACTCACATATAGAATTCACTTATAGAATTCAATCATAGAATTCACTTATAAAACTCACCTATGGAACTCACACAGAGAATTCACTTAGAGATCTCACATATAGAACTCACATATAGAACTCACATATAGAACTCACATATGGAACTCACATATAGAACTCACATATAGAACTCACATATAGAACTCACGTATGGAACTCACATATAGAACTCACGTATGGAACTCACATATAGAACTCACATATGGAACTCACATATAGAATTCACTCATAGACCTCACATATACTAGAACTCACATATAGAACTCACTTAGAGATCTCACATATAGATCTCACGTATAGAATTCACATATAGAACTCACATATAGAACTCACATATGGAACTCACATATAGAACTCACGTATGGAACTCACATATAGAACTCACGTATGGAACTCACATATAGAACTCACATATGGAACTCACATATAGATCTCACATATAGATCTCACGTATAGAATTCACTTATAAAACTCACATATAGAACTCACATATGGAACTCACATATAGAACTCACATAGAGAATTCACTTAGAGACTCACATATGGAACTCACATATAGAATTCACTTATAGACCTCACATATACTAGAACTCACATACATATGGAACTCACATAAGGAATTCACATATGGAACTCACACAGAGAACTCACATATAGAACTCACATATGGAACTCACATATAGAATTCACTTATAGACCTCATATATACTAGAACTCACATAGAGCACTCAGTAGAGGCGGCACGGTGGCACGGTGGTTAACGCGGTCGCCTCACAGCAAGAAGGTCCTGGGTTCGAGCCCTGGGGTAGTCCAACTTTGGGGGGTCGTCCTGGGTCGTCCCATCCTCTGTGTGGAGTTTGCGTGTTCTCCCCGTGTCTGCGTGGGTTTCCTCCGGGTGCTCCGGTTTCCTTCCACAGTCTAAAGACATGGAGGTCAGGTGAATCTGTCCCTAGGTGTGTGTGTGTGTGTGTGTGTGTGTGTGTGTGTGTGTGTGTGTGTGTGTGTGTGTGTGTGTGTGTGTGTGTGTGTGTGTGTGTTTGTGTGTGGGCCCTGTGATGGTCTGACGGCCTGTTCAGGGTGTCTGCCGCCCAATGGCTGCTGGGATAGGCTCCAGCATCCCCACGACCCTGAGAGCAGGATAAGCGGTTCGGATAATGGGTGGATGGATGGATATAGAACTCAGTCCATGGTGTGAAAGTGAATTCTGTCTGTGGTGTTCCTAAATCCCTCGCAGACATTAAAACAATGATCTGAAACCACATGTCTGTCCACAGGGCAGCCGGGCAGCAGTTTGTTGGGTCTAGGGCTCTCCTCCGGTCGCACCGTAAAAACGCCTTATCAGCACCACACCGCTCCGGCATTCCTGCAGTTTACGGTTCTTCGCTGACTTGTCAGCGAGCTGTAAAAGACATCCTGAACGTCTTGATACGACGGCCGGACAGCAGCTCCTCTCTGATTAGCAGGGACTCCCACCT
This sequence comes from Lampris megalopsis, assembly GCA_022114975.2. Taxonomy (NCBI): domain Eukaryota; kingdom Metazoa; phylum Chordata; class Actinopteri; order Lampriformes; family Lampridae; genus Lampris; species Lampris megalopsis. The sequence continues at coordinate 3,914,718 of JAJHIY020000264.1, read as the reverse complement.
CCCCATGAACACCACCAAACCCCCTCCCTAACATTCCCCAACACCACCCAAACAACTCCCGTCCCACCCCCTGCACCACCCGCACGGCAGTGAGGGATTCTGCTCCCATTAGCATAGCCAGGCTAACGAGGAAACGAATGGGGGTTTAAAATGATTGCCTCAAATTACGTCTGATGCCAACACTGACGAGTTGGACTTCTGTGCTTGTTACGAGGAATGGGAATCACATTTGAAGCCTCAACGAAAAATTCGAAAACACTAGCTTAGCATGTGTGTGATGTTCTTAGTGCGTTCTAGCATTAATTAGCTTAGCATGTGTGATGTTCTTAGTGCGTTCTAGCATTAACTAGCTTAGCATGTGTGTGATGCTCTTAGTGTGTTCTAGCATTAACTAGTTTAGCATGTGTGTGTGTGATGTTTTTAGCGCGTTCTAGCATTAACTAGTTTAGCATGTGTGATGTTCTTAGTGCATTCTAGCATTAACTAGCTTAGCATGTGTGTGTGTGATGTTTTTAGCGCGTTCTAGCATGAACTAGCTTAGCATGTGTGATGTTCTTAGTGTGTTCTAGCATTAACTAGTTTAGCATGTGTGTGATGTTCTTAGTGTGTTTTAGGATTAACTAGTTTAGCATGTGTGTGATGTTCTTAGTGCGTTCTAGCATTAATTAGCTTAGCATGTGTGATGTTCTTAGTGTGTTCTAGCATTAACTAGCTTAGCATGTGGGTGATGTTCTTAGTGTGTTTTAGGATTAACTAGCTTAGCATGTGTGTGATGTTCTTAGTGTGTTTTAGGATTAACTAGTTTAGCATGTGTGTGATGTTCTTAGTGTGTTTTAGGATTAACTGGTGGAGCCCCGATCAGGAGTATAATAATTTGTTGGGTGGGGGACATCAAAAGTCTAGAAGGGGAGGGTGTAGTCCGGGTGAGAAAAGGCTGGGTTTAGTACAGTTATTAAATGCATGTAGTTTTGCTGTGTCATTAGGGATTTGCTAATGTCGCAGGTTCGCATCCCGTCTGCCATGAAAAAGAAGAAGGAAGAAAAAAACCACGCAAGTTTGATTGGAATGTACATGGGCGCACACGCGGCATAGCGAGAGTACAACCTACCCTGTATGGCATACGTATAAGACTGTTTTATTGGTTAATGTCAAATGTCAATAAGGGCAAATCTTTATTGTGATTGGATGGGGGGCGGGAGTAGAGAAAACTTCAGGGAAGCAGAGGTTCTAGAGAGTTCGGGAGAGTGTAGGTCTGAAGTCAAGTGACGTTCCACTGTCTGCAGTCTCCTCAGCATTGTCCTGTACTCGGCTTTAATTGTGTACTTGTTAGAGTCGACTCTTATACGTTGATCAAACGTGTAACTTGCAAGGTATGTTGAGTCAGATTATATTCACAGGTTTGAGGTTGTGTACGTAAATTCTCACTGTTGGCTTCGTTTGCTAGCTCAACCAGTTTACGTTAGCTGATTGCTCCCGGTTAGCTTGGGTAGGTAAGCTAATCTCACCTTTACTGTAATGACGGCCGTTGTCATTCGAAATACGGTCTGTTACTGACAACATAGAGGAGTCGACTCGGTTTCATAGCACGTTTGAAAGACGTGTTTTATTTTCTGTACGACCCCAGTGTTCTTTACGAGTGTCTTGCTAGTCAGATATGCTAGCAAGTTAGCTTATCAGTAAGTTAGCTGACCACAGTGTCCATTACCGGTTATCTTGCTAGTCAGATATGCTAGCAAGTTAGCTTATCTGTAAATTAGCTGACCACAGTGTCCATTACCGGTTATCTTGCTAGTCAGATATGCTAGCAAGTTAGCTTATCTGTAAGTTAGCTGACCACAGTGTCCATTACCGGTTGTCTTGCTAGTCAGATGTGCTAGCAAGTTAGCTTATCTGTAAGTTAGCTGACCACAGTGTCCATTACCGGTTATCTTGCTAGTCAGATGTGCTAGCAAGTTAGCTTATCTGTAAGTTAGCTGACCACAGTGTCCATTACCGGTTATCTTGCTAGTCAGATATGCTAGCAAGTTAGCTTATCTGTATCAGTTATTCTCTGCCTGGTGTCGGTGAGCCTGTAGGTCGTGGAACTGAGCCATAGTATACGGCAGTACAGCAACCCGGTCACGCGCACCGCGCATTAAGTTTCGTATACGGCAGTTCATCGTTGGATTTTGGTCATCGTTCCCGCTCTGTGCTACGTGGGCCGTACAGAGCTCTCCTGGCCACAAGGCGGCGCTACTTGTCCCACACGACCACCCGCGGACAGTGGTAAGTCCAGTCTCATTCGGCTCTGTTGAGTAAAGGGGCCAATTGTAAGTAGCGCGCGAGTCACCACGCACCCAAGCAGCGACCAGGCCTGCACCGGTGCTTAGTTTATGCGGCTTTTGGGGTTATTTTATTTGTGTTATAAAGTGTGTGGGCCCACCACTATTGTTGCGTTTGTGATACTGAGCAACAGGTATTTTGTGTTTTGCTTTATTTTGGGGTATACTCACAGCTAGTGTCACATTGTCCACTAAATAGATATAATAATACTATCATAATCCGGGTTCCGCTCTATACAATTCTTTCCCACTCTATTCTATAACACTTAGAATTATTTATATACGTATGTGTGCGTTCTAGCATTAACTAGCTTCGGATGTGTGTGATGTTCTTAGTGCGTTCTAGCATTAAATAGCTTAGCATGTGTGTGATGTTCTTCGTGCGTTCTAGCATTAACTAGCTTAGCATGTGTATGATGTTCTTGGTGCGTTCCAGCAGTAACTAGCTTCGGATGTGTGTGGTGTTCTTAGTGTGTTCTAGCATTAACTAGCTTAGCATGTGTGTGATGTTCTTAGTGCGTTCTAGCAGTAACTAGCTCAGCATGTGTGTGATGTTCTTGGTGCTTTCTGCCATTAACTAGCTTAGCTTGGTTGTGATGTTCTTGGTGCGTTCTAGCATTAACTAGCTTAGCATGTGTGTGATGTTCTTAGTGCGTTCTAGCAGTAACTAGCATGTGTGTGATGTTCTTAGTTAGTTCTAGCAGTAACTAGCTTAGCATGTGTGTGTTGTTCTTAGTGCATTCTAGCATTAACTAGCTTAGCATGTGTGTGATGTTCTTAGTGCGTTCTAGCAGTAACTAGCTCAGCATGTGTGTGATGTTCTTGGTGCATTGTAGCATTAACTAGCTTAGCATGTGTGTGATGTTCTTAGTGTGTTCTAGGATTAACTAGCTTAGCATGTGTGTGATGTTCTTCGTGCGTTCTAGCAGTAACTAGCTCAGCATGTGTGTGATGTTCTTGGTGCGTTCTAGCATTAACTAGCTTAGCATGTGTGTGATGTTCTTAGTGCGTTCTAGCATTAACTAGCTTAGCATGTGTGTGGTGTTCTTAGTGTGTTCTAGCATTAACTAGCTTAGCATGTGTGTGATGTTCTTAGTGTGTTCTAGGATTAACTAGCTTAGCATGTGTGTGATGTTCTTAGTGTGTTCTAGGATTAACTAGCTTAGCATGTGTGTGATGTTCTTAGTGTGTTCTAGGATTAACTAGCTTAGCATGTGTGTGATGTTCTTAGTGTGTTCTAGCATTAACTAGCTTAGCATGTGTGTGATGCTCTTAGTGCGTTCTAGCAGTAACTAGCTCAGCATGTGTGTGATGTTCTTGGTGCGTTCTAGCATTAACTAGCTTAGCATGTGTGTGATGCTCTTAGTGCGTTCTAGCAGTAACTAGCTCAGCATGTGTGTGATGTTCTTGGTGCGTTCTAGCATTAACTAGCTTTGCATGTGTGTGATGTTCTTAGTGTGTTCTAGCATTAACTAGTTTAGCATGTGTGTGATGTTCTTAGTGCATTCTAGCATTAACTAGCTTAGCATGTGTGTGATGTTCTTCGTGCGTTCTAGCATTAACTAGTTTAGCATGTGTGTGGTGTTCTTAGTGCGTTCTAGCATTAACTAGTTTAGCATGTGTGTGATGTTCTTAGTGCGTTCTAGCAGAGAGACAGCGATCGTGATTGTAGTTTTGAGAGAAATGGCGGCTCTGTGATGCACATCCCCTTCATTTGGTAACTAATATGTATTTTAAATTAGATTAAGTCGAAAACACGTTTAAAGAATTTACCCTACGGTGTTTCTAACGTCCTGGGGTTCACGTCAGGAATCAGGACACTTTATCTGTGGACCGGGGGAATGCCATTTCCCCCGGTCCACAGCAGTACAACACAAAGACTAAACGACATCCAAAAACTACAAACACACATATCCAAACTAACACACATATCCAAACTAACGCACATATCCACACTAACACACATATCCACACTAACACACCTATCCACACTAAGACACATATCCACACTAACGCACATATCCACACTAACACACATATCCACACTAACACACATATCCACACTAAGACACATATCCACACTAACACACATATCCACACTAAGACACATATCCACACTAAGACACATACCCACACTAACACACATACCCACACTGACGCACATATCCACACTAAGACACATACCCACACTAACACACATACCCACACTAACACACATACCCACACGAACTAACACACATCATCTTCCCACACCGGAGGCGGACATCTTTCAAGGACAAAACGACTTGTAAACAGGAGCCACTTCCTATATGTTTTTCCCATCGGCCAAAAAACATTGGAACCAGAAGTAAAAGAGAAGCCCAGAGATGACAACACTTTGGTGATCTATACACCCCCCCCATACCACCACACATACCCCAAACAACCCCTGATACCCCAACACCCCCAACCCCCCATACCACCACACATACCCCAAACAACCTCCTGATACCCCAAACACCCTCCGTACCACCACACATACCCCAAATACTCCCTGATACCCCCAACGCCCCCCCATATCACCACACATATCCCAAACACCTCCTGATAGCCCCAATGCCCCTTATGCCACCACACATACCCCAAACACCCCCTGATACCCTCAACACCCCGGTACCACCACATATACCTGAAACACCCCCAACTTCCCCATACCACCACACATACCCCAAAAAACCCTAATGCCCCCTATACCACTACACATACCAAAACACCTCCTGATACCCCCAACACCCCCCAACACCCCCCGGACCACCACATATACCCGAAACACCCACTGATAACCCCAAATACCCCCCGTACCACCATACATACCCCAAACACCCCTTATACCCCAACGTCCCGCCAACATCCCCCCCCAATACCACCACACCCCAAACTAAATGGGGCTTTTATGTTTTTGAACGGTGCCTGTTGTTTTGTCCACAACAGGGCTTATCATTTTGCCCCACTAGCCCCCCCCCCCCTCTCACACACACACACACACACACACACACACACACACACACATTACGACACTGTGCCATGCTGCCACCTTTTACACTGTCAACTGCTTTTCTTTTTGCCTGCAAAACGACAAACTGAGTTTGTCTTGGAGTTCCCTTCAGGATCAGTACAATCCCAAACCTGCTCTCCTCTCCTCTCCTCTCCTCTCCCCTCCTCTACACTCCTCTCCCCTCTCCTCTCCTCTACACTCCTCTCCCCTCTCCTCTCCCTTCTCTCCTCTCCTTTCCTCTCATCTCCTCTCTCCCCTCCTCTACACTCCTCTCCTCTCCCCTCCTCTACACTCCTCTCCCCCCTCATCTCCTCTCCTCTCCCCTCATCTCCTCTCTACACTCCTCTCCCCTCCCTTCCCTTCTCCTCTCCTCTCCCCTCATCTCCTCTCTCCCCTCCTCTACACTCCTCTCCCCCCTCATCTCCTCTACACTCCTCTCCCCTCATCTCCTCTCTCCCCTCCCCTACACTCCTCTCCCCCCTCATCTCCTCTCCTCTCCCCTCATCTCCTCTCTACACTCCTCTCCCCTCCCTTCCCTTCTCCTCTCCTCTCCCCTCATCTCCTCTCTCCCCTCCTCTACACTCCTCTCCCCCCTCATCTCCTCTACACTCCTCTCCCCTCATCTCCTCTCTCCCCTCCTCTACACTCCTCTCCCCCCTCATCTCCTCTCCTCTCCCCTCATCTCCTCTCTCCCCTCCTCTACACTCCTCTCCCTTCATCTCCTCTCTCCCCTCCTCTACACTCCTCTCCCCTCATCTCCTCTCTCCCCTCCTCTACACTCCTCTCCGCTCTCCTCTCCTCTCCCTTCTCCCCTCCCCTCCCCTCTCCCCTAATCTCCTCTCTCCCCCCCCCTCCAGTCCTCTCCCCTCTCCTCCCCCCTCCCCTCATCTCTCCTCTCCTCAATCAATCAATCAATCAATCAATCAAGTTGCCTTTAATATAGCGCTTTCTCCTCTACACTCCTCTCCTCTCCCCTCTCCTCCCCTTTCCTCTCCTCTGCTCTTCTCTCCTCTCCTCTACACTCCTCGCCTCTCCTCTCCTCTTGACTCTCCACTTCTCTCCTCTCCCCTCCCCACTTCACTCCTCTCCCTTCTCCTCTCCTCTCCTGTCTTCTACTCTCTTCTCCCCTCCTCTCTCCTTTCCTCTCCTCTCTTCTCTCCCGGAGCCTCCAGACTCCTGATAAGGATGATGGATGGGGCAGAACTCTGGCTCCAGCCAAACCCCCGGCTTCCTGGGAGCAGAGAGACACTAAAGCATTCTGCTGGACGGCCGTGGGGGGGTGGGGGGGGTGTTAGGGGGGGGGGGTTGGGGGGCAGATAACCAACACGGCCTCAGCAGAGAGCCAGAGAGAAGCTCAGCAGTAGAGGCGCCGCTTTACAAGTCCGAATACTACGCAGAGTGAAACTGAGTCAGGACGCACACACGTTTAGTCAGCCTGTTCATGACTAACATGTCAACACACACACGTACTTCTGCACAGCTCACACGTACTTCTGCACAACTCACACGTACTTCTGCACAACTCACACGTACTTCTGCACAACTCACACGTACTTCTGCACAACTCACACGTACTTCTGCACAACTCACACGTACTTCTGCACAACTCACACGTACTTCTGCACAACTCACACGTACTTCTGCACAACTCACACGTACCTCTGCACAACTCACAACGTACTTCTGCACAACTCACACGTACTTCTGCACAACTCACAACGTACTTCTGCACAACTCACACGTACTTCTGCACAACTCACACGTACTTCTGCACAACTCACAACGTACTTCTGCACAACTCACAACGTACTTCTGCACAACTCACACGTACTTCTGCACAACTCACACGTACTTCTGCACAACTCACACGTACTTCTGCACAACTCACACGTACCTCTGCACAACTCACAACGTACTTCTGCACAACTCACACGTACTTCTGCACAACTCACGTACTTCTGCACAACTCACAACGTACTTGTGCACAACTCACAACGTACCTCTGCACAACTCACACGTACTTCTGCACTCACACGTACTTCTGTACAACTCACACGTACTTCTGCACTCACACGTACTTCTGTACAACTCACACGTACTTCTGCACAACTCACAACGTACTTCTGTACAACTCACACGTACTTCTGCACAACTCACACGTACTTCTGCACAGCTCACACGTACTTCTGCACAACTCACATGTACTTCTGCACAGCTTACACGTACTTCTGCACAACTCACACGTACTTCTGCACAACTCACACGTACTTCTGCACAACTCACACGTACCTCTGCACAACTCACAACGTACTTCTGCACAACTCACACGTACTTCTGCACAACTCACGTACTTCTGCACAACTCACAACGTACTTGTGCACAACTCACAACGTACCTCTGCACAACTCACGTACTTCTGCACTCACACGTACTTCTGTACAACTCACAACGTACTTCTGCACAGCTCACATGTACTTCTGCACAACTCACACGTACTTCTGCACAACTCACGTACTTCTGCGCAACTCACACGTACTTCTACGCAGCTCACAGGTACTTCTGCACAGCTCACACGTACTTCTGCACAACTCACGTACTTCTGCACAACTCACAACGTACTTCTGCACAACTCACACGTACTTCTGTACAACTCACAACGTACTTCTGCACAGCTCACTGGTACTTCTGCACAACTCACACGTACTTCTGCACAACTCACACGTACTTCTGCACAGCTCACAACGTACTTCTGCACAACTCACACGTACTTCTGCACAACTCACGTACTTCTGCACAGCTCACACGTACTTCTGCACAACTCACGTACTTCTGCGCAACTCACACGTACTTCTACGCAGCTCACAGGTACTTCTGCACAGCTCACACGTACTTCTGCACAACTCACGTACTTCTGCACAACTCACACGTACTTCTGCACAACTCACAACGTACTTCTGCACAGCTCACACGTACTTCTGCACAACTCACACGTACTTCTGCACAACTCACAACGTACTTCTGCACAACTCACACGTACTTCTGCACAACTCACACGTACTTCTGCACAACTCACAACGTACCTCTGCACAACTCACAACGTACCTCTGCACAACTCACAACGTACTTCTGCACAACTCACACGTACTTCTGTACAACTCACAACGTACTTCTGCACAGCTCACATGTACTTCTGCACAACTCACACGTACTTCTGCACAGCTCACTGGTACTTCTGCACAACTCACACGTACTTCTGCACAGCTCACACGTACTTCTGCACAACTCACGCGTACTTCTGCACAGCTCACTGGTACTTCTACACAGCTCACAGGTACTTCTGCACAACTCACACGTACTTCTGCACAGCTCACTGGTACTTCTGCACAACTCACACGTACTTCTGCACAACTCATGGGTATTTGTATACAACTCACGGGTATTTGTACACAAATCACATGTATTTTTCCACAACTCACAGGTATTTGTATACAGCACACATGTATTTGTACACAAGTCACATGTATTTGTACACAACTCACAGGTATTTGTATACAAGTCATATGTATTTGTACACAAGTCACGTGTATTTCTATACAACTCACATGTGTTTCTATACAGCTCACATGTATTTGTATAAAAGTCATGTATTTTTGCAAAAGTCACATGTATTTCTATACAACTCACATTATTTGTATACAAGTAAAGTATATATGTATGTGTGTGTGTATATATACGTGTGTGTGTGTATATATATATATGTGTGTGTGTATATATATATATATCATCTTCAGCCGCTTTTCCGGGGTTGGGTTGCGGTGGCAGCAGGCTAAGTAGGGCACTCCAGACGTCCCTCTCCCCAGCAACGCCCTCCAGCTCCTCCTATATATACACACACACACACACACACGTATATACATAGTATATGTTGCAATTGCAATAGTGTATGTATGTGTGTGTATGTATGTGTGCGTGTGTGTGTAAGTATACACACATGATTTTATAGAAATACATGAGTTATAGTTCATATATAGTTTAACTATCTATAAATGATGTGTGTGTGTATATACATGTATACATATATGTTGGGATTGTGTATATATGTACTATATACAATCGCAACATACTATATGTATACTATATACACTTGTGAGTGAGTGAGTGTGAGTGTCTGTGTGTGTGTGGAGGCAGACATGGCCTGGTGCTGGGTGCAGGGCCTGTGTGTGGTGTGTAGCCGTGCGGCCAGAGGCCTGGCGGGTGTCCCACATGAGGCTGATTAGCTTAATGATTTGTTTAGTTGAGGGTGAGCAGTATTAAATAGCAGGATAAGAAGTATTAAATAGAAGGATAAGCAGTATTACATGGAAGGATAAGCAGTATTACATGGAAGGATGAGCCATGTGAACACCCCACAGCCCTGGTCTTCATTTCCCAGCAGACCTGCCAGCTGACCAGGACACGATAAGCACTTAATACCGACTGTTACAGCCCAGTCCTGCTCTGAGCACCACCCACCCTGTGTGGCGTGTAGCTGTGCTGCACTGAGCACCACCCACCCTGTGTGGTGTGTAGCTGTGCTGCACTCTGCACATGAACACCACCCTGTGTGTTGTGTAGCTGTGCTCCAGTCTGCACATATACACCACCCACCCTGTGTGGTGTGTAGCTACACACCAGAATCCACTGCTATGTGGCTGGACGTGAGTGTGTGAGTGCATGTGTGTGTGTGGTGTGTGAGACAGTGTGTGTGTGTGTGTGACGTGTGTTTAGGGATTGTGAGTGTCTGTGTGGTGTGTTGTGTGTGGGGAGGGGAGAGTGTGTGTGTGTGTGTGTGTGTGTGAGAGTGCGTGGTGTGTGAGTGTGTGTGTGTGAGTGAGTGTGTGAGTCTGAGTGTGTGTGTGTGTGTGGAGTGCGTGGTGTGTGAGTGTGAGTGAGTGTATGAGTGTGTGTGTGAGTGAGTGTGTGAGTCTGAGTGTGTGTGTGTGGTGTGTGAATTGTGTGTGGTGTGAGTGTGTGTGGGGTGTTTGTGTGAATGTGTGTGTGGTGTGTGTGTGTGAGTGTGTGTGGGGTGTTTGTGTGTGTGTGTGTGTGTGTGTGGTACATATCAGTGGTAGGTGGTGCAGCAGTGTGACACAGACCGACAGGGTGGACGTGGTGTCAGAGTGTGTGAAGGTCATGAGGATGCTGTCGCTTGTCTCGGCGTCAGAACGCAGCAGCAGCGGTGGTGGCGGCGGCAGCAGCAGCATTAGCAGCAGCGGCAGCAGTAGCGGCATTAGCGGCAGCAGCATTACCAGTAGCGGCAGCAGCATTAGCAGCAGCGGCAGCAGCATTAGCAGTAGCAGCAGCATTAGCAGTAGCAGCAGCATTAGCGGCATTAGCGGCAGCAGCATTACCAGTAGCGGCAGCAGCAGCAGCGGCAGCGGCAGCGGCAGCAGCATTAGCAGTAGCGGCAGCATTAGCAGTAGCAGCAGCATTAGCAGCAGCGGCAGCAGCAGCATTAGCGGCAGCAGCAGCAGCATTAGCAGCAGCGGGAGCAGCATTAGCAGTAGCAGCAGCATTAGCGGCATTAGCGGCAGCAGCATTAGCAGTAGCAGCAGCATTAGCAGTAGCAGCAGCATTAGCGGCATTAGCGGCAGCAGCATTAGCAGCAGCATTAGCAGTAGCGGCAGCATTAGCAGTAGCAGCATTAGCAGTAGCAGCAGCATTAGCAGCATTAGCGGCAGCAGCATTAGCAGCAGCATTAGCAGTAGCGGCAGCATTAGCAGTAGCAGCATTAGCAGTAGCAGCAGCATTAGCAGCATTAGCAGTAGCAGCAGCATTAGCAGTAGCGGCAGCAGTAGCGGCAGCATTAGCAGTAGCAGCAGCATTAGCAGCAGCGGCAGCAGCAGCATTAGCGGCAGCGGCAGCAGCATTAGCAGTAGCAGCAGCATTAGCAGTAGCGGCAGCATTAGCAGTAGCAGCAGCATTAGCAGTAGCGGCAGCATTAGCAGCAGCAGTAGCGGCAGCAGCAGCATTAGCAGTAGCGGCAGCATTAGCAGTAGCAGCAGCATTAGCAGCAGCGGCAGCAGCAGCATTAGCGGCAGCGGCAGCAGCATTAGCAGCAGCATTAGCAGCAGCGGCAGCAGCATTAGCAGCAGCATTAGCAGCAGCGGCAGCAGCATTAGCAGCAGCGGCAGCAGCATTAGCAGCAGCAGCATTAGCAGCAGCGGCAGCATTAGCGGCAGCGGCAGCAGCATTAGCAGCAGCAGCAGCAGCATTAGCAGTAGCGGCAGCAGCATTAGCAGCAGCGGCAGCAGCATTAGCAGTAGCGGCAGCAGCATTAGCAGCAGCATTAGCAGCAGCAGCATTAGCAGCAGCGGCAGCAGCAGCATTAGCGGCAGCGGCAGCAGCATTAGCAGTAGCGGCGGCGGCAGTAGCGGCGGTGGCAGTAGCAGCAGTAGCGGCAGCATTAGCGGCAGTAGCAGCGGCGGCGGTAGCGGCGGCGGCAGTAGCGGCAGTAGCGGCGGCAGCAGCAGCAGCATTAGCGGCAGCAGCAGTGGCGGCAGCAGTGGCGGCAGCAGTGGCGGCAGCATTAGCGGCAGCATTAGCGGCAGTAGCGGCGGCAGCAGCATTAGCGGCAGTAGCGGCAGTAGCGGCAGCAGTGGCGGCAGCATTAGCGGCAGTAGCAGCGGCGGCGGTAGCGGCGGCGGTGGCAGTAGCGGCAGAGTAAATGTTTAGGGAGTCGAGGTAAACACGGTCCATCACGCTGCTCCCGCTCCCTCTCTCACCTTATGAGGAGTGAAGGGTGTCTGGGACTCGTGCGGGTCTTGGCCCTATCTTTGTGTATCACAAGTGTTACACAGCAACCGCTAGTGACGTGTGTGTGTGTGTGTGTGTGTGGATGTTCACATACAAGGACGCTCACGGATGGGGTGTGTATGTGTATATTTATATATATATTTAACGCACACACACACACACACACACACACACACACACACACACACACACACACACACGAGTCCCTGTGCATGAGTCCCTGTGTGTGCAGTCTGTGTGTGTGAGTCCCTGTGCATGGTGCATGGTGGGGAGGTTGTGTTATTGTGTTATAGTTATAGACACGGGGCAGCGGGGTGGGGAGGTTGTGTTATTGTGTTATTGTGTTACAGTTACATGGGGCAGCGGGGTGGGGAGGTTGTGTTGTTGTGTTACAGTTACAGACACGGGGCAGCGGGGTGGGGAGGTTGTGTTGTGTTACAGTTACACACACGGGGCAGCGGGGTGGGGAGGTTGTGTTATTGTGTTATTGTGTTATAGTTATAGACACGGGGCAGCGGGGTGGGAGGTTGTGTTATTCTGTTATTGTGTTACAGTTACATGGGGCAGCGGGGTGGGGAGGTTGTGTTATTGTGTTATAGTTATAGACACGGGGCAGCGGGGTGGGGAGGTTGTGTTATTGTGTTGTTGTGTTACAGTTACATGGGGCAGCGGGGTGGGGAGGTTGTGTTATTGTGTTGTTGTGTTACAGTTACATGGGGCAGCGGAGTGGGGAGGTTGTGTTATTGTGTTATAGTTATAGACACGGGGCAGCGGGGTGGGGAGGTTGTGTTATTGTGTTGTTGTGTTACAGTTACAGACACGGGGCAGCGGGGTGGGGAGGTTGTGTTGGGGAGGTTGTGTTATTGTGTTATTGTGTTACAGTTACATGGGGCAGCGGGGTGGGGAGGTTGTGTTATTGTGTTGTGTTACAGTTACACACACGGGGCAGCGGGGTGGGGAGGTTGTGTTATTGTGTTATAGTTACACACACGGGGCAGCGGGGTGGGGAGGTTGTGTTATTGTGTTATAGTTATAGACACGGGGCAGCGGGGTGGGGAGGTTGTGTTATTGTGTTATTGTGTTACAGTTACATGGGGCAGCGGGGTGGGGAGGTTGTGTTGTTGTGTTACAGTTACAGACACGGGGCAGCGGGGTGGGGAGGTTGTGTTGTGTTACAGTTACACACACGGGGCAGCGGGGTGGGGAGGTTGTGTTATTGTGTTATTGTGTTATAGTTATAGACACGGGGCAGCGGGGTGGGAGGTTGTGTTATTCTGTTATTGTGTTACAGTTACATGGGGCAGCGGGGTGGGGAGGTTGTGTTATTGTGTTATAGTTATAGACACGGGGCAGCGGGGTGGGGAGGTTGTGTTATTGTGTTGTTGTGTTACAGTTACATGGGGCAGCGGGGTGGGGAGGTTGTGTTATTGTGTTGTTGTGTTACAGTTACATGGGGCAGCGGGGTGGGGAGGTTGTGTTATTGTGTTATAGTTATAGACACGGGGCAGCGGGGTGGGGAGGTTGTGTTATTGTGTTGTTGTGTTACAGTTACAGACACGGGGCAGCGGGGTGGGGAGGTTGTGTTGGGGAGGTTGTGTTATTGTGTTATTGTGTTACAGTTACATGGGGCAGCGGGGTGGGGAGGTTGTGTTATTGTGTTATAGTTATAGACACGGGGCAGCGGGGTGGGGAGGTTGTGTTATTGTGTTGTTGTGTTACAGTTACAGACACGGGGCAGCGGGGTGGGGAGGTTGTGTTGGGGAGGTTGTGTTATTGTGTTATTGTGTTACAGTTACATGGGGCAGCGGGGTGGGGAGGTTGTGTTATTGTGTTGTGTTACAGTTACACACACGGGGCAGCGGGGTGGGGAGGTTGTGTTATTGTGTTATAGTTATAGACACGGGGCAGCGGGGTGGGGAGGTTGTGTTATTGTGTTGTTGTGTTACAGTTACATGGGGCAGCGGGGTGGGGAGGTTGTGTTATTGTGTTATAGTTATAGACACGGGGCAGCGGGGTGGGGAGGTTGTGTTATTGTGTTATTGTGTTACAGTTACATGGGGCAGCGGGGTGGGGAGGTTGTGTTGTTGTGTTACAGTTACAGACACGGGGCAGCGGGGTGGGGAGGTTGTGTTGTGTTACAGTTACACACACGGGGCAGCGGGGTGGGGAGGTTGTGTTATTGTGTTATTGTGTTATAGTTATAGACACGGGGCAGCGGGGTGGGAGGTTGTGTTATTCTGTTATTGTGTTACAGTTACATGGGGCAGCGGGGTGGGGAGGTTGTGTTATTGTGTTGTTGTGTTACAGTTACATGGGGCAGCGGGGTGGGGAGGTTGTGTTATTGTGTTATAGTTATAGACACGGGGCAGCGGGGTGGGGAGGTTGTGTTATTGTGTTGTTGTGTTACAGTTACAGACACGGGGCAGCGGGGTGGGGAGGTTGTGTTGGGGAGGTTGTGTTATTGTGTTATTGTGTTACAGTTACATGGGGCAGCGGGGTGGGGAGGTTGTGTTATTGTGTTGTGTTACAGTTACACACACGGGGCAGCGGGGTGGGGAGGTTGTGTTATTGTGTTATAGTTATAGACACGGGGCAGCGGGGTGGGGAGGTTGTGTTATTGTGTTATAGTTATAGACACGGGGCAGCGGGGTGGGGAGGTTGTGTTATTGTGTTATTGTGTTACAGTTACATGGGGCAGCGGGGTGGGGAGGTTGTGTTGTTGTGTTACAGTTACAGACACGGGGCAGCGGGGTGGGGAGGTTGTGTTGTGTTACAGTTACACACACGGGGCAGCGGGGTGGGGAGGTTGTGTTATTGTGTTATTGTGTTATAGTTATAGACACGGGGCAGCGGGGTGGGAGGTTGTGTTATTCTGTTATTGTGTTACAGTTACATGGGGCAGCGGGGTGGGGAGGTTGTGTTATTGTGTTATAGTTATAGACACGGGGCAGCGGGGTGGGGAGGTTGTGTTATTGTGTTGTTGTGTTACAGTTACATGGGGCAGCGGGGTGGGGAGGTTGTGTTATTGTGTTGTTGTGTTACAGTTACATGGGGCAGCGGGGTGGGGAGGTTGTGTTATTGTGTTATAGTTATAGACACGGGGCAGCGGGGTGGGGAGGTTGTGTTATTGTGTTGTTGTGTTACAGTTACAGACACGGGGCAGCGGGGTGGGGAGGTTGTGTTGGGGAGGTTGTGTTATTGTGTTATTGTGTTACAGTTACATGGGGCAGCGGGGTGGGGAGGTTGTGTTATTGTGTTATAGTTATAGACACGGGGCAGCGGGGTGGGGAGGTTGTGTTATTGTGTTGTTGTGTTACAGTTACAGACACGGGGCAGCGGGGTGGGGAGGTTGTGTTGGGGAGGTTGTGTTATTGTGTTATTGTGTTACAGTTACATGGGGCAGCGGGGTGGGGAGGTTGTGTTATTGTGTTGTGTTACAGTTACACACACGGGGCAGCGGGGTGGGGAGGTTGTGTTATTGTGTTATAGTTATAGACACGGGGCAGCGGGGTGGGGAGGTTGTGTTATTGTGTTATAGTTATAGACACGGGGCAGCGGGGTGGGGAGGTTGTGTTATTGTGTTATTGTGTTACAGTTACATGGGGCAGCGGGGTGGGGAGGTTGTGTTATTGTGTTATAGTTATAGACACGGGGCAGCGGGGTGGGGAGGTTGTGTTATTGTGTTATTGTGTTACAGTTACATGGGGCAGCGGGGTGGGGAGGTTGTGTTGTTGTGTTACAGTTACAGACACGGGGCAGCGGGGTGGGGAGGTTGTGTTGTGTTACAGTTACACACACGGGGCAGCGGGGTGGGGAGGTTGTGTTATTGTGTTATTGTGTTATAGTTATAGACACGGGGCAGCGGGGTGGGGAGGTTGTGTTATTGTGTTATAGTTATAGACACGGGGCAGCGGGGTGGGAGGTTGTGTTATTGTGTTATAGTTATAGACACGGGGCAGCGGGGTGGGGAGGTTGTGTTATTGTGTTGTTGTGTTACAGTTACACACACGGGGCAGCGGGGTGGGGAGGTTGTGTTATTGTGTGATTGTGTTATAGTTATAGACACGGGGCAGCGGGGTGGGGAGGTTGTGTTATTGTGTTATAGTTATAGACACGGGGCAGCGGGGTGGGGAGGTTGTGTTATTGTGTTATAGTTACACACACGGGGCAGCGGGGTGGGGAGGTTGTGTTATTGTGTTATAGTTACACACACGGGGCAGCGGGGTGGGGAGGTTGTGTTATTGTGTTATAGTTATAGACACGGGGCAGCGGGGTGGGGAGGTTGTGTTATTGTGTTGTTGTGTTACAGTTACACACACGGGGCAGCGGGGTGGTGATTTGTCACCGCAGCACTTTGTTTTGAGTCAGTTCCTCTTCTAATGACCCGCCATCCTTTACTGTAGCACGGCTGGACACACTTCCAAAGGCCCCCGCCGCCTGACTTATGGGCCGTTTACACTGGGCGGCGGAGGGGGGAGGAGGAGGCGGGGGGAGGCGGGAGGAGGAGGGGAGGCGGGAGGCGGGATGGGGGAGACACGGAACACGGCGCTTCTCTTTCTTACCCTTCAGGTTTGTGGAGGAACATTCTTCACTTGTTCTCACCCTCCGTGTCTCCTTCTCCCCGGGGTCAGTATTTCCTCACCCCTCCCTCCCCCTTCCCTCCCTCCTCCCTCCCCCTTCCCTCCTCCCTCCCCCCTGCCTGTGTCTCCTCCTCGGCTTCTGTCGGGCCTGTCCTCCCTCCCTCCCTGTGTCTCCTCCCCCCTCCCTGTGTCTCCTCCTCGGCTTCTGTCGGGCCTGTCCTCCCTCCCTCCCCCCTCCCTGTGTCTCCTTCTCCCTCCCTGTGTCTCCTCCTCGGCTTCTGTCGGGCCTGTCCTCCCTCCCTCCCTCCCCCCCCCTGTGTCTCCTCCTCGGCTTCTGTCGGGCCTGTCCTCCCTCCCTCCCTGTGTCTCCTCCCCCCTCCCTGTGTCTCCTCCTCGGCTTCTGTCGGGCCTGTCCTCCCTCCCTCCCTCCCTCCCTCCTCCTCCCCCCTCCCTGTGTCTCCTCCTCGGCTTCTGTCGGGCCTGTCCTCCCTCCCTCCCCCCTCCCTGTGTCTCCTCCTCGGCTCCTGTCGGGCCTGTCCTCCCGCTCCTCTCTCCGTGCAGCCTTCATCACATGAGACGCGGAGGCCGTTTCTCCTTCCAACAGGCGCTCATTAAAGACCAGTGGAGGAGCTGCCGCGGGCTGGCCCGGTTCTGGCCCAGCTGCCCGGCCCGGTTCTGGCCCAGCTGCCCCGCTTTCCTTCACATCCAGGCCAGAAGGGCTGTGCAGCCGGCTGGGGGTGGAGGTGGAGGCCTGGGTGGGGGTGGGCGCTCCTGGTAAGGCCAGATGGGGTCAAATACGGTCAGTAGTGTGTGTGTGTGTGTGTGGGGGGGTGGAGCCCCACAGTGTTGCTACAGGACATGTCAAGATGCAGTGGTGCAGCTGACGGTGTCAGTACATGACATGGAGTACCTGTACACCACCAACTACACCCACACACCACCAACTTCACCCACACACCACCAACTACACCCACACACCACCACTTCACCCAAACAACACCAACTTCACCCACACACCACCAACTTCACCCTTACACCACCAACTTCACCCACACACCACCAACTTTACCCAACGTCGCCCTCACACGACCAACTCCGCCCACACACTACCAACTTCACCCACACACCACCAACTACACCCACGCACCACCAACTTCACTCACACACCACCAACTCCGCCCACACATCACCAACTTTACCCACACACCACCAACTACACCCACACACCAGTAATTTCACCCACACACCACCAACTACACCCACGCACCACTAACTTCACCCACACACCACCAACTACACCCCCACACCACCAACTTCACCCAAACACCACCAACTTTACCCAACGTCGCCCTCACATCACCAACTCCGCCCACACACTACCAACTTCACCTACACGCCACCAACTACACCCACGCACAACCAACTTCACCCAGCTTCACCCACACACCACCAACTTTACCCTCACAGCACCAACTTCACCCACACACCACCAACTACACCCACACACCAGTAATTTCACCTACACACCACCAACTTCGCCCACACACCACTAACTTCACCCACACACAACCTACTTCACCCAACTTCACCCACACACCACCAACTTTACCCACACACCACCAACTTCATCCCCACACACCACCAGTTACCCCCACACCACCAACTTCACCCAAATAACACCAAAGTTACCCTCACACTACCAACTTCACCCACACACCACCAACTTCATCACTCCCCACAGCACCAACTTCACCCACACACCACCATCTTTACCCTCACACCACCAATTTTACACACATAGCACCAACTTCACCCACACACCACCATCTTTACCCTCACACCACCAATTTTACACACATAGCACCAACTTCACCCACACACCACCAACTTCACCCTCACACCACCAACTTCACCCACACACCACCAACTTCAGCCAACTTTACGCTCACACCACCAACTTCACCCTCACACCACCAACTCCGCCCACACACCACTAACTTCACCCACACACCACCAACTTTACACACACACCACCAACTATGCCCACACACCACCAACTTCACCCACACACCACCAACTACACCCCCACACCACCAACTACACCCACACACCACTAACTTCAACCACACACCACCAACTTCACCCAACTTCACCCACACACCACCAACTTTACCCACACAGCACAAACTTCACCCTTACACCACTAACTTGACCCAACTTCACCCACACAGAGCCAACTTCACCCACACACCACTAACTTCACCCACACAGAGCCAACTTCACCCACACACCACCAACTACACCCCCACACCACCAACTACACCCACACACCACTAACTTCAACCACACACCACCAACTTCACCCAACTTCACCCACACACCACCAACTTCACCCACACACCACCAACTACACCCCCACACCACCAACTACACCCACACACCACTAACTTCAACCACACACCACCAACTTCACCCAAATTCACCCACACACCACCAACTTCACCCACACACCACCAACTTTACCCACACACCACCAAGTTCACCCTTACACTGCCAACTTCACCCACACACCATCAACTTTACCCAACTTCACCCTTACACCACCAACTACACCCACACACCACCAACTACACCCACACACCACCAACTTCACCCAGCTTCACCCACACACCACCAACTTTACCCTCACAGCACCAACTTCACCCACACACCACCAACTTCACCCACACACCACCAACTACACCCACACACCAGTAATTTCACCCAAACACCACCAACTTCACCCACACACCACCAACTTCACCCTTACACCACCAACTTCACACACACACCATCAACTTTACCCAACTTCGCCCTTACACCACCAACTACACCCACACACCACCAACTACACCCACACACCACTAACTGCACCCACACACCACCAACTTCACCCAACTTCACCCACACACCACCAACTTTACCCACACAGCACCAACTTCACCCACACACCACCAACTTCACCCACACACCACCAACTTCACCCAACTTCACCCACATACCACCTACTTTTACCCACACAGCACCAACTTCACCCACACCACACCAACATCACCCACACACCACCGACTTTACCCTCATACCACCAACTTCACCCACACACCACCAAAGTTACCCTCACACCACCAACTTCACCCACACACCACCAAAGTTACCTTCACACCACCAACTTCACCCACACACCACCAAAGTTACCCTCACGTCACCAACTACACCCATAGGCCGCGGAACGCATTTCGAATGGGTAGGGCCACGAATGACGTGACGCCCCCCCCCCCAAGCCACACTCGTAACGCATAACTTTATTTATTATTATTTATTATTGCCGTTTTTATTTGTCCTGATTATAGCCTACACTTGGGTCACAATCAGATAGTATAATCAGTATGATTAGAAAGCATAAATCATTTGACACGTCAAGTCCAGTTGCATAGGATTAAAACATGTCAGCGCTCACCACCACCCCGTCTTAAACGTTCCCGGAGAAGTTCCTCCGTCTCTCGTTGGGCTGGATGACGTCACTGGCAATGGCGAGACCATCCACACTGGCCACAGCATCCCCGTGTGTGTGGCTGCACATCAAGTCATTGAGTCTCCTTTGGGTCATTGTTGACCTTAGATACGTCTTCATACGACGAAGGGTTGAGGAAGACCTCTGGGCGCGGGCAGTGGACACGGGAGCTGTATAGAGCAATGTCCGCAGCAGCCTGTGTGCATGTGGCGACAGGCTCATAACGCGGAGGGTAGCGGCGGCGGCGGCGGCAGAGGGGCCAGTTGGAGCAGCGACAGGTAGCCATTCTACTTCCGGTTCCTCACAGGGTCACTGTGGGCTGGAGTGACGGTGGTTGTCTCAGCTACCTTGCTGAACTTTGACCCGAAGAAATCACTTGTTTTTCGACGCTTCATCGTTCATTTGAACATTGCTACTGCTTATTAAAGTGTAGCGAACACACTAGCAGGTAGCCTACTTACATAGAGCGCTGGTGTTTTGTTCTGGGGAATTCACGTCCGTGTGACGCTAAGCTCACGTGACACAAATAACCAATCACTCATCAGGAAACAGAGTGTGTCGCTTGTGATAGGCTACGTACTGTACGTAGGCTTACAGCTAGTGGACATTAGCCCGGGAAGCGCGCGAAAGGTCAATACATTAAGAATGTGACGTCTTTGCAATTTGAAGTTTTACACGTTTATGTTTGATGCCCGCCAAAGTAGGTATGGCCACAGCCCTGCTGGCCATACCGGTTCCGCGGCCTATGATACACCCACACACCACCAACTTCACCCACACACCATCAACTTTACCCAACTTCACCCACACACCACCAACTACACTCACACACCACCAACTTCACCCTTACACCACCAACTTCACCAAGACACCATCAACTTTACCCAACTTCACCCTTACACCACCAACTACACCCACACACCACCAACTTCACCCAACTTCACCCACACACCACCAACTTTACCCACACAGCACCAAAGTTACCCTCACACCACCAACTTCACCCACACACCACCAAAGTTATCCTCACACCACCAACTTCACCCACACACCACCAACTTCACCCACACACCACCAACTTCACCCACACACCACCAACTTCACCCACACACCATCAACTTCACCCACCGTTACGACCTCCTCTTCCTGCCTGCTGGCTTTGTCTCTGTTTCAGTTTCAGGTTGGCGGGTTTCGTGCTTTGTTGTTCCTGCGCTCCAGGCAGGCTTCCGGGGGATCTGCACGCTTCCTGAGACTTCCGGATCCCACCGCTTCCGCTCTCTGACCAGCACATTGTTTGTTGAACTTTATTTTATTTTATTTTTATTATTAAATATTTGGCTATTATTGCAACCCTCGACCCGTCTCCCTTCTTTTGTCAGGTCCCTTGAGCCGGGTTTGGAACAAGTGGGAGCTCGTCCGGATCTGGGTTTGAACCAGGCCTTTGTTATAGCCTACTGCTCCTGGTAGCCTGTTGTTTTCTGTTTGTTGGGGTGCTTTGTTCGTTTCACTGCTTGGCAGTAGTTATGATATTGTCAGTGACGTCATTTGCTGCGCGCTGTTGGGAGATAAGTCCATTTGGGTATTTTGCGGGCGTAGTTGTTGCGCCTGTTGGTTTTTTTGTGCTGCGTTGGGAGAGAGGACCACGATTTGTCTCCAGCCATCTGCCCAGGCTGGGGACGCTTTGCTCTGCTACCTGTTGGGACATCAGACCTAGGGGTGAGTGTTGGTTGTTCCTTGTGCAGTGGTTAGAGATTTGGGGTGGGTTGTTGCTACCCGGAGCTGTCGTCTTCTATTACCCCCACGTAGGCATAAGTGGCGTATTCCCTTTGTTGGGGTATGTTGGGTGTTTGCTTGTTAGTTTAGTTTGTTATTTTTGTGTGGTGCTAGTGGTCAGAGCATCTGGTCTCGGAGCACGGCCGTGGTTCTAAGAGTCGCCAGCGCGCTGGTTATTCTGAGCGAGCCAGCGGTCTATAGTGCGTAAATACCCGCCACGAACAAGAAGCCGCACGAAGACCAGGGTGCGTTATCCAGGGCTTGGTGAAGCTCCTCTTTGATATCTCCGTCCCTGCGCTTGGCGCGATTAGCACGGCTGCCTCCATTTTGGTTTGGTGTGTTTCAGCAGGTGGAGGAGTGAGGCATATTGTTGTCGTAGCTACTCGATACGCACGCCTTTGGTTAGTATGGCTACTCTAGTGGACGAGTTCGTTCAGCAGCCATCCGATGACGTGCTGGGTGAATGTACGAGAGACCAGTTTATGCAAATTGCGGAGGCCTTGGAGATTAAGATAACTGGTTCCCGAAACAAAGAGAGTCTAAGGTCTTTCCTGTCTGACAAGCTTAAGGAGACCGGTGTCATTAAGAGCATGGCTAGTCCACCTGCTGTTCTGCCTATGAGCAGTAATTTGACGTTTGAACAACAAAGGGAGTTGTTACTGCAGCAGCAGAAAATGTTATTGATGCAATTTGAGTTTGATAAAGCTGAGCGACAGAGAGGCGGAGGAAGCTAAGAATGTGCTCGAAAAGTTAAGACTAGAACCTCCAACGGGAGCGTTTGGTGTTGATCAGGGAAGGTAAAATGGTGGAGGGCTCTCCTACTCCCGAATCCCCTAGCGGGAGCGATGTGACTGCAAATCTGCGGCTTGTGCCTAAAATAATGAGGATGATCCAGATACGTTCTTTGTATTATTTGAGCGAGTCGCTGACTAGAGTTTGGTCTGATTCGGACCGCGTACTGCTTCTACAAAGTGTGTTAACGGGTAGAGCTCGAGAAGCCTACTCTGCTTTGAGCGGTACTGGGAGCGAGGATTACACGACAGTTAAAACTGCGATTTTGAGGGCCTATGAGCTCGTCCCCGAGGCTTATCGCCAGTGGTTTAGAGGCTTAAAACGCAAGGATAAACAATCTCATGTGGACTTTGTCCGTGAAATGACTATGAAGTTTAGATGCTGGTGCACTGCTTCTGACGTGTTCACATTTGATGCGTTGTGTCAGTTGGTTATATTGGAGCAATTTAAAGATTCTGTCCCGGAGCGTCTCGCAGTCTATCCTAATGAGCACAAGGTATATACAGCCGCAGAGGTTGCTGGTTTGGCCGATGAATTTGTGTTAACGCACAGGGGCCGTTTGGGTGAAACCCGTGCTCGTGACTGGGGACGTAATGAGAAGGAGAGTTCATTTGGGGCTCGCCACGCTAGACAGGGTGCTGGGAATGATTATCCATCTGTTAAATCTGATGGTGGTTCCCGAGGGAAGGGTGACTTTCATGGAGTCTGTAACTACTGTCAGGGTAGGGGTCACTGGAAGGATGAGGGTCCTGTCCTGAAGGCTAAGGCCTCTAAGTCGCCGCCTAGCACCAAGGTGAAACCTGCTGTATTTGCGGTTTCAGCTGACAACTGGTCTATTCCTGTGTTATCTCCTGACCTGCAGCCAGTCGAGAAAACCCCGGCTGGTTCAGATTATGCACCGTTCATTACGAATGGCTTTGTGTCTATGGTTGGCAGTGAGGAGAAAGTGGCAATAAGAATATTACGCGACACTGGCGCATCAGAATCTTTTGTTTTGCAATCTGTGCTGCCCTTGTCTCGGGTGACAGACACAGGTGACAGTGTCCTGATCCGGGGTATAGGACTTAACACCTTGTCGGTTCCCTTACATTGGCTCCTATTTACCTGTGAGCTGGTAGAGGGAGAGGTTGTTATGGGGGTGCAGCCTTCGTTGCCTGTGTCGGGGGTGGAGGTTATTTTGGGGAATAATCTAGCTGGTGGGCACGTTTGGCGTGACGTTTCCCCACCTCTGGTTGTTTCGTTTGTCCCCCTCTGCACTGATGAGAGTGTTAAGTGTTTCCCTGGGGTTTTTCCAGCTTGTGCTGTAACACACTCTGAGTCGCGCGGCTGCTGTGGGTCCTCCAGTGGTCCCTTGTCCAGTGGTCGATAACTCCAGTGATCACCTGTCTAAACTTTCTGGTTCAGTTACTCGAGATGACCTCGTGAGAGAACAGAACGCTGACCCTAAATTGGCAGACTTGTTTGACCAGGTTCTCTCTGCTGGTGAGGTAGAGAGTGCTGATGGTGAGGTTAAGCCAGTGTTGCTGGTGGGTGGTGCAGAGGTGCCCAACTCACCTCCTGGCCATGGCAGTGGCAGTGCCGGGTGAGGATGGTGTAGTTGGGCCTGATGATTGTGTGCTACTAGGCCGGTTAAAGAACTCCAAGTCCCTCTTGAACCTGGAGGCATTGTTGGCTCACTTGTCTGTGAGTAGATGTTCAGAGTTGGCTGCTTTGATCCGCAGGTATCCCTCGCTGTTCGGCGACACCCCCTCCTGTACGCATTTGATTGAACATGACATCGACATGGGGGATGCGGAGCCGATCCGGAAGCAGATCTATCAGGTGTCAGCGGAGAAACGTAGCCATCTGGACGACGAGATTAGATATATGTTAGAGAATGGTACTGCACAGCCGTCCTCCTCTAGCTGGGCTTCTCCATGCCTTTTGGTGAATAAGCCTGATGGTACATTTAGGTTTTGTACTGACTACCGAAAACTCAACAGTGTCACAAAGCCTGACTCCTATCCCCTTCCTCGCATGGAGGATTGTGTAGATCAGGTCGGATCTGCTGTGTTTGTCAGCAAATTTGATCTCTTGAAGGGCTACTGGCAGGTTCCGCTGTTAGCGCATGCTAGAGAGATAGCCGCCTTTATCACGCCGTCAGGGCTGTATTCGTACTCAGTAAGGAGTTTTGGATTGAGGAACGCGCCAGCCACCTTTCAGCGCTTGAGGAATCGAGTTGTTGCCGGGTTGGAGGGTTGCGCTGTTTACCTGGACGATGTGGTTGTCTGTAGTGACACTTAGGAGCAGTATCTCTCCCGGGTGGAGGAGCTGTTTGATCGTCTGGCTGAGGCACGTGTCAATGTTAACCTCACAAAGTGTGAGTTGGCGCAAGCCACCGTGACGTACCTCAGTAAGGTGGTTGGACAGGGTCAGGTGCATCCAGTGCGTGCAAAAGTGGCCACTAT
This sequence comes from Lampris megalopsis, assembly GCA_022114975.2. Classification (NCBI taxonomy): domain Eukaryota; kingdom Metazoa; phylum Chordata; class Actinopteri; order Lampriformes; family Lampridae; genus Lampris; species Lampris megalopsis. The sequence goes on along the minus strand of JAJHIY020000264.1, from coordinate 3,889,426 downwards.
CGATCTGTAACCTGTCCCGTCGACCAAGAAAGAGTTTCAACGCTTTCTAGGGTTGGTGGGTTACTACCGTGGGTTCTTTCGGAACTTTTCTACGGTTGTGGCTCCCCTGACTACTTTGCTTAAGGTTAAGGCCAAATTTGAGTGGGATCGATCATGTCAGCTGGCATTTGAGAATGTTAAACAACTTTTGACCTCGGGTCCAGTTCTAGCTGCGCCTAGATTCAATGTTCCGTTTTCACTCCAGGTGGACACCAGCAACATTGGGGCTGGTGCTGTGCTGCTGCAGACAGATGGTTCGGGGGTGGATTGACCCGTTAGTTTTTTCTCTAAAAAGTTCAACACCTACCAGCTAAACTACTCGGTGATCGAGAAGGAGGCACTTGCGCTGATCTGGGCACTGATCCACTTTGAGGTTTATGTGGGGTCAGGGGTCGTTCTGTTAGTGGTTTATACAGACCATAACCCTCTTGTGTTCCTGAGGTCCGTGCTATGCCCAAATCAGAGGGTCATGCAGTGGTGCCTGTTTTGGCAGGCGTACCACTTGGATGTGCATCACATTAGGGGGCTAGACAATGTTGTGGTGGGTGCTCTTTCCAGTGCCCCTGCTCCCTGAGTTGGGTCAGGGCATGGCTAGTATTTGTGTTCTGTGTTGTTTGTACTGTCCTTCTGTCTCTGTCTCCCTGCCTCCTCTGTCTCTATACTCTGGCTTTCTTGCCCCTCTTAAATTTGCTTCCTGGGGCCCTTGGTTGCTGAGGGGTGGGGGTCCGTTAGGGGAGGTGACTGGAGGAGGTTGAGGTTGTCCCAGGTCAGGCCAATATTTTTTTAAAAATGTGGTTTGATTTGTTTGTGTCTTGCTTGTTTTGTTGTTGTGCCTGTTAGTTTCGGGTCCTTGATGGTCCCCGATTTGTGTGTGTGTGTGTGTGTGTGTGTGTGTGTGTGTGGGGGGGGGTTACGGCCTCCTCTTCCTGCCTGCTGGCTTTGTCTCTGTTTCAGTTTCAGGTTGGCGGGTTTCGTGCTTTGTTGTTCCCCTGCTCTGGATAGGCTTCCGGGGGATCTGCACGCTTCCTGAGACTTCCGGATCCCACTGCTTCCTCTCTCCGACCAGCACATTGGTTTTTGAACTTTATTCATCTTTTTTTTTGTATTATTAAATATTTTGATTATTATTGCAAACCTCGACTTGTGTCCCCTCTTTTGTTACTTCCCTTGAGCCGGGGTTGTAACACCATATACCACCAACTTTGTCAATTCGCCAACCGAGTTAGTGAATTGACTCCAAACTGATGGTCCAAATCTGCTGTGTTCAGTGAAAGTAATGGATTGGATCGGTACCGGGTATCGGCCGATACTTTAAGATTCCTATTTGGACTTCGTATCCGCAGTGAAAACCAGCAGAAAGTGAACGTGGACCAGGAGGAGTCCTCTGACGCTGGCTGTGCTGTAGGGGGTAAGAGCTGGAGAAGGGGCAAGCAAGGAGAGGCTGATTGAGATGAGGAATGAGGCAGGGGGGTAGATGGCGGGGGTTCACTCTTAATGGCATAATGATGGCTCTATTTTAAGGCGTCTGGGACCTGGACAGAATGAGGGACGACAGAGAGAGGGAGGAGGGGGAGGGAGTGTGCATGTTTACTGCATGTTGTGGTGTGTGTGTGTGTGTGTGTGTGTGTGTGTGTGTGTGTGTGTCTATTGCATGCATGATTACATATACCTCTGTCTTAATGTGACACATGTGAAGGTGTGAAGGTCGTGTATGTATCACACACACCTCCCACCACATCCATGCCAAATGTTGTGCTATCACTTGATAACTGTGTTCTTTGATGTGTGTGTGTGTGTGTGTGTGTGTGTGTGTGTGTGTGTGTGTGTGTGTGTGTGTGTGTGTGTGTGTGTGTGTGTGTGTGTGGAATGTGGCTGGGTGCTAACGCTAGCAAAGCAGAGCCCTGAGCAGCGACAGCCACGGTGTGTGATGGCATGCGCTGACAGCTGTGCTCAGCCTTATCTTATGATGAGGATGATGATGATGATGGTGATGATGATGCTCGGCCTTATCTGCCTGGAGTGAGTGTAAAGACCCAGCAGAGCCCACAGAGGTGCCAGGAGGCAGAAGGTAAAACACGGCTTTAAACAACAGGTTCCATGTGGATTGTAACTGATTAAAAACAGTGACTTCTCAGCACGTGCTTCACGGTGTGCTGGCTTTGCATCTCTGATACCTTTCCATTCTAACCCGACCCTCCACCTCGTCACCGTTGGCTGTTCATACCACTGGACTTTTGCAGCAGAAGAACAGTGTGAGCAACACGTGACCCCAAGTCTTCTGTTGCTTTTACACCATTTTACAAACCCACAAAGATCGTCTAAAATGTTTTTAATATTTACAATTTCTTACACCAAAAATGTGCTTTCGCCACAGCTGGAGCTGTTCTCTGTCCTCTGAACTGTGTTGTGTGCTGTGTGTCCGGCGTGTCGTGTGCTGTGTGCAGTGTGTGCACATGTGTGAGGCTCTGTATAAAAGGTGAAAACAAATATCCTCTCGTAGAACCATGACGTATCCATGTAAGTGCCTTGTTGCTATGCAACCATGTGACCATGTTACATTGTAAGTCATAAAGTGGAAACAAATGTCACTAGCATGTAAACCAGCCTTGCTAGGAACAACTGTAAACGCCGTGTAACACCACACATAACACACTTGTTGCCCTTTTGCTGTACAGTTATTTTGTTTGTCGGTCTGTACACCGCAGAGCACTGTGCACGTACACAACCCAGTGTGCGTCAGGATGTGCGTTAGCATTAGTTGGCGACAGTTAGCGTTAGTTAGTGTTAGTTGGGGTTAGTTACTGTTAGTTAGCATTAGTTAGCGTTTGTTAGCATTAGTTAGCGTTACTTAGCTTTGGTTAGTATTAGTTAGGGTTAGTTAGCATTAATTGGGGTTAGTTAGCATGAGTTGGGGTTAGTTAGCATTAGTTAATGTTAGTTAGCATTAGTTAGGATGAGTTAGCATCACTTAGAACCCAGCCACTGAGGATGCGGCCAGCGCATTCTTAGTGCCGGTCCCAAGCCCGGATAAATGGGGAGGGGTGCATCAGGAAGGGCACCCGGTGTAAAATCTTTGCCACGTCAAATATGCGGATCATAAATAAAATTACTATACCGGATCGGTCAAGGCCCGGGTTACCAACGACCAGCAGGGTGCCGGTGGAAGCTATGTTGTATGGTTTGGAGACAGGTGCACGGACGAAAAGACAGGAGGCGGAGCTGGAGGTGGCAGAGTTGAAGATAAGATTTACGTTGGGAGTGATGAAGAAGAACAGGATTAGGAACGAGTATATTAGAGGGACAGCTCAGGTTGGACGGTTTGGAGACAAAGCAAGAGAGGCAAGATTGAGATGGTTTGGACAAGTGTGAAGGAGAGATGCTGAGTATATTGGGAGAAGGATGCTGAATATGGAGCTGCCAGGGAAGAGGAAAAGAGGAAGGCCAAAGAGGAGGTTTATGGAGGTGGTGAGGGAGGACATGCAGGTGGCTGGTGTGACAGAGGAAGATGCAGAGGACAGGAAGAGATGGAAACGGATGATCCGCTGTGGCGCCCCCTAACGGGAGCAGCCGAAAGTAGTAGTAGTAATAGTAGTAGTAGTCTCTTCCAGTCTCTTGTCCAGTCAACTATTCTCACCTTGGACTGTCAAGCCATCTTCGTTTCAAGCACACGCCTTAATCTCTTGGAATGGATCCTCGGACACGAGAGACGCCAACGACGACGACGAGTAGTAGTAATAATAGTAGTAGTAGTAGTAGTAGCGTTAGTCGGCGTTAGTTAGGGTTAGTTGCATGGATGTATTATAGTAGAACAGGATACCGGATCTAAAAATGGCGCCTGTTCATTCCTATGAGAATTGCTCGCCGAAAAAGTTTCTGGCTTCCGGATTACTTCCGGGTGCATGGGACCCACTGAATATGCGCAGTAGCGTTGCTCCCATCATGTCTCTAGGCTATGAGAACGAGAGGACCCGGCGCTGCGCGCTCATGAATGCTATGCTAGCGGACTTCATGGATGCATAATAAGACTAATACGGGACTTACTTGGGACTTGAAACCATGGCTGTATTTATACAAACGGCAAAACAAAAACAACAGAAAAACACGTTCAAAACAAAGTCTAACAAGTGACCAATGAATGCGACGCAAAACCAAAAACTAAAAATATCGTGATGTGTGAAAGAGAAGGCTCAGCTTTGTGTCATTTATGCACCTCTATCGTTGATTTGTGTTCATCCGAACAGCGTTTGTTTCACCGAGCAAAGATCCTCCTCGTCCCCGTGGCACAACATGGCCGCCGTAGTGTTCGGACACAGCCGTGACGTCATGCAGGGGGGAAAAGGGTTTTCTGGGCTTTGGAAACATTTTTAAAAGATTTTAAACCCCGTGGCCTAAAAATATACATGACAAAGAGGAACAACTGACCATGTTTACAGCTGCAGGTGTCCTGTCAACAGTTTTACAGGCGTCTCTTTTGCAGGGGATTTTTCGCTGCAATACCGCGAGTGACCACTGGAAAACAATTGGCTGCAAGGTTGAGCGGCGGCGCCGAATCCAGTTCTGTAATACGTCCATGGTCAGTTAGCGTCAGTTAGCGTCAGTTAGCGTTAGCATCACATTCACTCACATGGCTGGTGACGTTCGCCCGTGTGCGTTGTTCGGGTCGAGCTGTCTGACTTTTTAATGGCTGTTTTCAAACATCCGTTGTTGACGTGGACGCTTGATGACAAATGATGGAATCAGCCGTTGATGAAATCAGCAGGTAGAAGCAGAATAATAGCGGTGAAATGATGCGGCTCCCGTGACGTCATAGTAAATAACACACGGCTTTCAGCCAATGACATCCCTTCATCACAAATACCTTTTATGTATCCCTCCATCTGTCTTTCTCCCGGGGGGAGGGGGGAGCGAGAGAGAGAGAGAGAGGGGCCTCCTGCTTGTCAGTGGCGGCGGGGTGAAGCAGATGGGTGAGACGTGAGCGAGAGGCGGCTTGGAGGAGGTGATGTTGGACAGAGAGATGACAAGAGCAGGGCTGAGGAGGGGCGGAGAGAGGGGCAGGGATGAGGTAACTTAGTTGTGGGAAACAGAAGAGAGTGATGGAGGGAGGGAAAGGAGAAAGAGACATCAGGGATGAGGAGCTGATGTAAAGAAGAATTTGTAAGCAGTGTGTCTGTGAAGCCGTCAGCACATGATGATGATGATGATGATGATGATGTGTGCTGGCTGAGCCGCTGCGGTGTCGCCCGGCCGAGCGCCGTTGCTACCTTGAGTGCCGTGGACCGTCCAGATTGTCTGCCTTCTGCAGTGCTCAGAGCTCAAACTGTTTGGGCTTTGAATGACGTTTGCCGTTGACGTGTTAAAAGTTGACGTGTTAAAGGTTGTCCAATCAGATCACAGCTTTGTGTGACGTACAAGATATCAAAGACTATGCTCAAACATGGGGAAGGAGCTCATGCTACGCATCCGAGGTTCCCGAGCTGTATAACATTCATTTGAAATGTACCATGAGCTGGGACGGAAGAGCATCACGTGGCGGCATGGCAGCCGTCAGACGGGGCTGTCACACGTGTTTCCGGTTCCGTCACACGTGTTTCCGGTTCAGTCACACGTGTTTTCGGTTCCGTCACACGTGTTTCCGGTTCCGTCACACGTGTTTCCGGTTCCGTCACACGTGTTTCCGGTTCCGTCGTTGACAGCGAAGTTAAGCGCGAGCTGTAATTTAGCCTGCTATGTTGTGTGAGCTAATGTTCAGCCGTGGCTGCTAGCGCTCCCGGTGTGGTGTGGTGTGGTGTGGTGAGCTGTCCCGTGTTGTGGCTTTTCACTTCACCGGCGGCGCGCAGTAGCCGGGCTCCTCCACACGTGTTAGCATTAACGCTAACTCTTCAGAATAACTACACGCCGTGGCGCACTAGTTAAGTATTGGTAACAAGACATGCACCACTGGTTAGTGAGAGTGTTAACAGATGCTTTATAAATACTTACAAATCTTCAGCTGGTCCAGAACTAATCATAAATTGCAGTATTAATAAGTATTTGTTTGCTATTAGCTAGCTTACACAAATAAGTATTGGGTAACACTTTATAATATCTACACATTATGAAGCATTACTTAAATATTAGTAACTACTGAATACTTAACTAACAACTAGTAACTACCTGAATTAATAATCTACTACTACTACTACTTTCGGCTGCTCCCGTTAGGGGTCGCCACAGCGGATCATCCGTTTCCATTTCTTATCCTGAATTAATAATGAGTTGCAGTATTAAGTATTTACAAACATCTATTAACACACTCACTAACCATTGTATACAAATGCTTTACAAATTATGAATTCAGCACTTACTCATACTTAACTCATGCTTCATTTGTGTAGTTATTGTAAAGTGTTACGTCATACACGTATGAACAGGAAGGATAAAGTCTGAGCGTCGGGCTTCCTGGTGTGTGATGAGATGTGCTACAAGTGGGCCATGGTGACGTCAGTTATTGAGACGTCAAACGTGGAGAACGGGCGGCACGTGGCGCAGTGGTTAGCGCGGTCGCCTCACAGCAAGAAGGTCCTGGGTTCGAGCCCTGCGTCAAGTCCAATCCGTGGGGGGTCGTCCCGGGTCGTCCTCTGTGTGGAGTTTGCATGTTCTCCCCGTGTCTGCGTGGGTTTCCTCCCCCAGTCCAAACACATGTAGGTCAGGTGACTCAAAGACATGTAGGTCAGGTGACTCGGCCGTACTACATTGTCCCTAGGTGTGTGTGTGTTGGCCCTGTGATGGCCTGGCGGCCTGTCCAGGGTGTCTCCCTGCCTGCCGCCCAATGGCTGCTGGGATAGGCTCCGGCATCCCCGCGACCCTGAGAGCAGGATAAGGGTTCGGATAATGGATGGATGGGACATGTGGAGAACCACATGAACAGGACAGGAGACAGCAGTGGTAAACAAGAATCCTACACAAAGTTGTCCAGCTTCTGTATTTGAACTGTCCACATGAACCAGGTCATCAGCTGCAGTACAGACACGCTGCTTCTGAGAGGAAAACACGGACTTCCATGTCCTGGAAAAGGTGGAGCAGCTTAACTCTTATTCCACTTTTTCGGGTTTTGTGTTTGTTTTGAGCGTATGAGACACAAAACCAGAAGCTCCCAGTCCTCCTCATCCCAGTCCTCCTCATCCCGGCCCTCCTCATCCCGGCCCTCCTCATCCCGGTCCTCCTCATCCCGGCCCTCCTCATCCCGGTCCTCAGCTCTCTGCATGCAGGACTGGACTTTGGCGTATGCATTGTGTGCAGTGTGAATGTGTAACATTGTAGTGGTTATGGGGCTACATAACTCCCCTTATTGAGCCGGTAGGAACGTTGGTTCACAGCTGCTGTTTCCTCGGTTCGGGTTTACAGCGACACACTTCCGCTGCGCGGGTTTTTGTTGTCGTTGTTATGGTGAAGGAATAAATGGTGCACGTTGTGTAGCCGAAAGGGAAAGTTGTCACGACTCCTGCTTGAGCTCCTCTACAACATCATGTTATTTGTACGCAGATTGGTGAGACCGGGTTGTCGTCCCAGTCCTCCTCCTCCTCCTCCTGCTGGGCCAGACAGCGTCCTCACAGACTCCGCAGCCCTTCCTTTCTGCTTGGTCCACTTTCATCTTGTCTGTGTGACATGATGGACATCAGAGAGGAGATGCTGCCATTGGCTTTTTCTCCGCTTTTCTTTTTTTCCCCATTTCCTTCCTCAGTGTCTGTGTAAGTGGTGGGACGTGGAAACTGTGTAACCCCTGGGTGATTATTCAAGACCTCTGTCTCTCTTTTTTCAGCTGAAAGTAAATGACTGGTATGTAGAGAGACCCTGCAGAGCCCACAGCCCCCCCAGAGGACAGATAAGAGAAAACCGAAAATGAAGGGGAGAGAGAGAGAGAGAGAGAGAGAGAGAGAGAGAGAGAGAGAGCGAGAGAGGGAGAGAGAGAGAGAGAGAGGGGTCTGTTGACTTGTTATTCTCCACTATCTTGCTCTCTCTGTCTCTTGATCAGCCGCCAAGCTTAAGAGACTTGTTATCAATCCATGGAGACGATGGAAGTTCATCAACCACAGGGCTTAACTAATGGGACGCTTGTGTGTGTGTGTGTGTGTGTGTGTGTGTGTGTGTGTGTGTATGTGCACGTGTGTGCTCGTGTGCGTGCACGAGCACGTATATGTTGGGGGCTGGGGTGGCCGTGCACATGGTTCTGAATGATGTGGAGTCACGATGGAGACCGATCAGCTCATTCAACCCCCCCAACCCAGACTCTTCTATCTGGTTCTCATTTCATCCTTCCATTCATCACTGTCCTTTCTTCAACACAGGCCTCAGCTCACAGCTAACCAGAGGCGTACTTTAAAATGTTTATTTCAGCACGTTGAAAACATCGACCCCTATGTAGACCAGCAGAAGCTGCAGACGGTCCTAGCCAGCCTTAACTGGAGTCAGGAATGGCCGACTTGATAAATGCCGTTTGGAAACGTTGTGCAGCACATGGCCGGGAGCCCGTTTAGCTTAGCATGAGCTGTGTGTTAGGAAATAGTTAACCTCGTCTCAAGTGCAAAGTTGAAATGGTTGCAGAGATGCGTAATCTGCGAGTCGAAGCACTCGTGTAAACAAACCGAGTGTCATAACATCCACTCCACAATCCGCTGAACATGAACATGAACACGAACACGAACATGAACATGAACATGTTTGAGCACGGCTAAATCTTTGGCTAAAACCACTGGTGTGTATCACAGATGGACGACAGTCCAAATGGCCACTTCCAAATGGTGACATTTCCAACTTTGCTCTATCTTTCATTTAGCCGATGTCACTGGTTCTTCATCTAGAGCATGAAAAGCCTGTTATGAACTTTGGGGGTTTAGGGTTATAGGTCAACTCAGCCCCATCAACAGAGTCTGGAAATGAAACAAAAATCTATATGCTTTTTGCTTTTCTTTAAAATGTAAAATCCAAATATCCCAGAGCCCAGTTTGAGTCTAAAGTTGTTCTCACAGGATGGTCGCTCAGCTCGGTTGTCTTCTGCTGTCTCTTGTTTGTGTTTGAAATCAGTTGCGGTGCTTTAATGATCTCCAAACGTTGTCTTAACTTCTCCATATCAGCTAGATAACAAGTCCTGATGCACACCCAACAGTGTCTGTCACACTGCCACACTGGCCTCCACGGCCAGGCTAGCTAGGCCTTCTACTGGACCTTCACTCCACGGCCAGGCTAGCTAGATGTTCTGCCGGGCCTTCACTCCACGGCCAGGCTAGCTAGATGTTCTGCCGGGCCTTCACTCCACGGCCAGGCTAGCTAGATGTTCTGCCGGGCCTTCACTCCACGGCCAGGCTAGCTAGATGTTCTGCCGGGCCTTCACTCCATGGTCAGGCTAGCTAGATGTTTGCTGGGCCTTCACTCCATGGCCAGGCTAGCTAGATGTTTGCTGGGCCTTCACACCACGTTGTCCAAACACAAACTTCTGGACCTGAAACACACTGATCCAACATGGCTTTGGGATCTGTGAGCTTTATTTTAGCCTCCTTTTACCTCTGGATTTTTATAACCTTTTCTTTGCCTGGGCTTGCTAGCTGCTTTATCCTGTTGCTAGCTTCTCCCTCCTTTATAGTCTACGGTGTCCTTGACTGTTTTGAAATGTGCTTTAGATGACATATATTCATCTTTTTCTTCTTCTTCATAAATGAGAGAAAACATTCTCTTTTATTATTATTATTTATAATAATAATAATTATAATATTTATATTACCTCCTAAATTTCTGAACATTATGTTGACAGATTTGTATGGCTGGAACATAAACTTCCATATATTCACATATATCACCTTGTCGTATCAGATAAAGGGGGGGGGTCTTCACTTCCTGGTTTGAAGAACATCACATCAGCGGCCTTTGTCAAACCAAAGAACGCAAAGAATGGACTTGTGTCCGTGGGGAGAATGTTCTTGCTAGAAGAATGAACTCGCAAGTTCACAAGCACACAGAACGCTCTGTTGACAATTTGAGACGATGCGTTCTTCCTGGTATCGCGCAATGTCCCCAGCGCAGAGGCCGCCGGAAGTGCTCCAAATCAACAGCTGGGCTTTATGACCCAAAACAGTTGATGTTGTACAACACACAGAGCTCAGCTGACTACTCCACAACCGTACACTAACAATGCTGTGTCTATTTATAATGATAACGCAACGCCAGCTCTCTTTCATACTACTTCTGTTGTTTATTTAAAGTTTATTTAAACTTTAAAGTGAATTTTCTGTACATCACGAGCCAACAATAAATGAAGGAGAGAAAAAAAGCCCGGCAAAAGCTATTGTTCATGCTTTTGATTCAAACAATAAAGGTAATAAAACTGACAATGTTGGCAGCTACCGTCAGTATACCTTACCGAGACGCAGAAGAGGAGGCTGCGGAGCTGAGGAGGCCGCACTTGAAGGCCGAAAGGAAGGCTGGGATATGTGTGTAAGTCACCAACCCGTGTATCCTCGGGAAAATGGGCGTGTCAAGAGGACTTCCGGGAATTTTAACCATTCTTGACGTGATGCGAACTTGTGTATTGAGGCAGTACTTGGGCAGCGACTGATGACGTTTCACAAGGACACAAGAAAGCAAGCACAGACAAGAACGCAGAGAGAGAAAATACTTTACAAAGGAAACTGAACGACTCTAGAAACCACGTATTTGTCCTTTGCACGGAGACGTGCACGCTGCTGTCTCCATCTCCATCAGGCAGCAGACTGGACATGAGCAAAGCATTCTGGGGTTTGCTGTTCCACATTTTTCCATCCATCACTTCTCTCTCAGTGCCAAAGCTTCCATATCATCCCAGCTGAAACAAACATGAGAAATATCTTTTCAGCGTCCTGCAGGAGTGTAGAGCCCGGAGTGTAGAGCCCGGAGTGTAGAGCCCGGAGTGTAGAGCCCGGAGTGTAGAGCCCGGAGTGTAGAGCCCGGAGTGTAGAGCCCGTCCTGAAGCTGCTTCAGGACGGGCTCTACACTCCGGGCTCTACACTCCCCGCACACCGTCATGTCGGTGGTTATGTGACGGTGAGGATCGGTGTGGGGATCGGTGTGGGGATCGGTGTAGGGATCGGTGTGAGGATCGGTGTGGGGATCGGTATGAGGATCGGTATGAGGATCGGTGTGGGGATCGGTGTGAGGATCGGTGTGAGGATCGGTGTGGGGACCGGTGTCGGGATCGGTGTGAGGATCAGTGTGAGGATCGGTGTGGGGATCGGTGTAGGGATCAGTGTGGGGATCGGTGTGGGGATCGGTGTGGGGATCGGTGTGGGGACCGGTGTGAGGATCGGTGTGGGGACCGGTGTTGGGATCGGTGTGAGGATCGGTGTGGGGATCGGTGTGGGGATCGGTGTGAGGATCGGTGTGGGGATCGGTGTGCGGATCGGTATGAGGATCGGTGTGGGGACCGGTTTGGGGACCGGTGTGGGGATCGGTGTGGGGATCGGTGTGGGGATCGGTGTGGGGATCGGTGTGGGGATCGGTGTGAGGATCGGTATGAGGATCGGTGTGAGGATCGGTGTGGGGATCGGTGTGAGGATCGGTGTGGGGACCGGTGTGAGGATCGGTGTGGGGACCGGTGTTGGGATCGGTGTGAGGATCGGTGTGGGGACCGGTGTCGGGATCGGTGTGAGGATCGGTGTGAGGATCGGTGTGGGGATCGGTGTGAGGATCGGTGTGGGGATCGGTGTGAGGATCGGTGTGGGGATCGGTGTGGGGATCGGTGTGGGGACCGGTGTGAGGATCGGTGTAGGGATCGGTGTGAGGATCGGTGTGAGGATCGGTGTGAGGATCGGTGTGGGGACCGGTGTGGGGATCGGTGTGGGGATCGGTGTGAGGACCGGTGTGGGGACCGGTGTGAGGATCGGTATCGGTGTGGGTATCGGTGTGGGGATCGGTGTGAGGACCGGTGTGGTTTAGCGGCACATTGACAACATTAACGTTCTGTCCTCTGAGTCTTTATGGTCCGGAGAGGAAACCCTCAGACGGAGACAGGACATGTAAACATTCCCAGACCTCAGAATGGCTTCTCCTCTGTCTGCCAGTCTCTCTGTCTGTGTGTGTGTGTGTGTGTGTGCGTGTGTGTGCGTGTGTGTGCGTGTGTGTGTGTGTGTGTGCGTGTGTGTGTGTGTTGGCAGGGTTTGAGAGGGGGTCATAAGCGTTTGCTTCCCTTTGGATTGTCTTAATGCTTTAATGATCATGTGGGATGTGGATCTGGTGAATATTGCATGCTGTTTAGTCTACCAATCAGCACGGTGACAAAGAGTCTGGGGTAGGTGGAGGGGGGGTGAAGGTGGGGGTAGGGGTCACAGAGGACCACGTTCCAAAAAAATCACCCCAAAGAAAGTCATTAAGTCATTTTGACGAGTCGCTTCGTCTTCCTCCGAGTCTCAGATTCTCAGCTGTGTTTAAGCGGGCGGTGAACTGATGAAGATGATGCGGAGAGGAAGAACTGAGGCAGAAAGACTCATTTTAAATTAACGATCTAAAAAAAAGAGGAGTTTTTTAAACGATTTTTAAACATGTGTCTCAACACATGAGAGAGATGTAACCAGACCGCCCAGTGTTAAACTCCGTGCTTGTGAGGAGCCATGAGGAGTCATGAGGAGCCGCGAGGAGCCGTGAGGAGCCGTGAGAAACCGTGAGGAGCCGTGAGGAGCCGTGAGAAACCGTGAGGAGTCGTGAGGAGCCGTGAGGAGCCGCGTCTCTGGTTCACATCCTTCCAGAAGTCCCTTATTGTTTTGCACTGCAGCTCCACCACACTGTCACTGCTCAGCGTCGTCTCTGTTGAAACCCCTCCTCTTCCTCCTCCTCTTCCTCCCTCCTCTTCCTCCCTCTTCTTCTTCCTCCTCTTCCTCCTCTTCCTTGTCCTTCTCCTCCCCCGCCTCCTCCTCTTGCTCCTCTTCCTTGTCCTTCTCCTCCCCCGCCTCCTCCTCCTCCTCCCCCGCCTGCTCCTCCTCTTCCTCGCCAGGGCGGCCCTGGGCAGAGTAAAAAGCCACGGACATTAAAGGCCGTCCGTCGGTGGAGCTGGCTGAGCGGTGCTGGGGTGGCAGCTGCAGCACGTGATGATAATCTGACAGAACACGTGACACCTTGAACTAATGATGATGACGGTGCCTCTAATTAAAACCCAGTTAAAGGCCAAGCCAGCACATACATGGACGAATAAATAGTGCAAACGAATAAAGGCTTTGTTTTGTGTAGCGGATGCTGAGTGTGTGGTACTGTGGGCAGTGGCTTCCCGATGCCCCCACCACCACCACCACCACCCCCACCACCACCACCCACACCCCCCGTGATGAGAGTGTTAGGCAGCTGTGTAAGGTGGCCAGCAGACAGACAGACAGACAGGTGTTCCAGGGTGACGGAGGTTCTCATGTGCAGCCGGCCTGTCACTCTCAGACACACAACTGTGACGTCACAAACTCCAAGTTACACTTACACACGTGTTCATCACGTCAGTGGAGCTCCACGCACTCCTACAAGTTGTTTGCAGCAGCTCGCCCGGGTGGCGTAGCGGTCTATTCCGTTGCCTACCAACACGGGGGTCGGCGGTTCGAGTCCCCGTGTTACCTCCCGTCCCTACAGACACAACTGGCCGTGTCTGCGGGTGGGAAGCAGGATGTGAAGAGGAGGGTAATTGGCCAAGTACAATTGGGAGAAAAAGGGGGCAAAAAAAAAGTTGTTTGCAGCAGTCATATATCAGCACCAGCAGCATCTCTCTGGGTTTAACCCGCTCAGTGACGCCACCTAGTGGGAGACGGGGGTAGTGGATGGAGGACGTGAAGGCTGAAATAATGACGTTTCAAATCACTCACAACATGCCCCAAAATACTGGAGAAGAAAGTTTATTACTACTCCTACTACTCCTACTACTGCTACTACTACTACTACAACTATTACCACTACTACTACTACTGCTACTACTACTACTACTACTGCAGCTATTACTACTACTCCTACTAATACTACTACTGCTACTACTACTACTGCAACTATTCCTACTACAACTATTACCACTTCTACTCCTACTACTCCTACTACTGCTACTACTACTACAACTATTACCACTACTACTACTGCTACTACTACTACTGCTACTACTACTACAACTATTACCACTACTACTACTACTACTACTACTACTACTGCTACTACTACTACTACTGCAGCTATTACTACTACTCCTACTACTACTACTACTACTGCTACTACTTTTACTACTACAACTATTACCACTACTACTAGTGGTAGTAGTAGTAGTAGTCTGCCTGTCCAATAGTTTTCTTATGTATTGTGATGTTTTTACTTCTGTATTAATTGTTGTTTGTTTGCCTGCCCAGGGACTGCAGATGCAAGTTAGCTGC